>JARHVA010001218.1:145000-450000 GCA_037957365.1 Torreya grandis | reverse complement strand
GGTTGTGATAGCTCTAGAAGTGCTAGTTTAATCCCTCCAATAAGATAATATTTCCTTACTCCTATAGTTCCATAAATTATTAAATGTAATAGAGATGTATTTTGTCCTTGATTATAATGTCTTATAATTATATTGAATTGTACTTTTTGTTTCTCATTTAGGCTTTCATAACAAAAATTAGACACCATTTCTTCCATAGCAATTAAGCAAATTTTTTTTGTCATACTTATTAATTTAAGAGCCCTCTTCATTTGTTCTTCACCCATATTATTTGCATCCCAATTTGTTTGTCTATCAATATCTCTTCAACCCAACTTATCAATCCCAAAAACATGTAGAAACTATTTTCACTATAGCCCTAATATGGTATCCCACTCATGCTTAGTTTTATTTTGCTCGATAACTTCATTATTTTCATCAGTTATTTCTTGTTGAATGCCATTATGTGTTTTAATAAGATGATCTATATGAAAAGGATTGTATTTTAATTTAACTCAATTATATTTTATTATATCCTTATCAAGTCCAATGTCTATCTCAATATCACAAAATGGCTTGTAGAATAGTAACTTTAACAATTAAAAACTCACAAAAAAATTGGCTATCTTGTTTTGGGATGCTATAAAACATTGGACATACCCTCACAATAACACACATATGTTTTCGTTTCCACTTTTCACCTCTTTTAATTTTTGGACTATACATCCAAAATCTTGCATCCCTAATGAGTGGTACATGTTCTATTAAGTGAGGTATTTCAATATACCCACTAGTTATTGATTTTCTATTTTTTTCATTTTCATCATCCTCTTTTAACACCAATTTAAAAAAATTATGTCTAACATTCAATGATACAAATACCATACTACACTGCATGAAAGGAAGTTCCAACAATATATGGCATGTTTCCATTGCACCTATATCTCTTTTAATAATTGTTTTAGTTAATAGGCATTTATATACTCATGCAACAGGTCCTTCTAGGTATTCAATATTTACAAGTCACATCAAATTTATTGTTATATTTATGAAATTTTCTCTACTTTTACAGCATAATGTAGTTTTGAGTAACATGTTCTAAAATTACTAGTTGCCAATCTACATTTGCATGCCACGATTGCAACACATAAAGATTATGAGTGTTCACATGGTCATAATTTATTTTAAGCTCATATTGTTTATCTCCTTTATCTACATCTACATTTAGTTTCAATCCATTGAGATGCAAAGGCCAAGGGGCATTGCACTTGCATCAAAGATAATTTAATGTTAATATTCATGTACAAACAAACACTTAATACACTTTTTTAAAGTTATGTTTCTTACTTGGAAACCTTTTTCCCTCTTTTTTCTTAGGAAAGCTATATATTTACACATGGGATGGCACTCCATGCAATTAACCAATTCTTCATAGTCTTGATATGGATTTATTTGATTAATAGTTACTGTATTGATGAAACATGGATGCCAGCTAAATTTTTACACTCCCTATGTCACACATGAAATCAAATCAATATATATATATATATATATATATATATATAATGGTTAATTTTTATATAATATAAGTAAATTATTAATCATTTATCACCTATATGTTTCTTTGATGCACATCTCCTCTATAATACCAAGCATGTGTAATTCCATCAAAATATTTTTGGAAAAATTTGACTTGATTTTCATTTTTCTAGTTTATGATGTCCATCTTTTATTCTCTATTTAACTATAAAAAACCATACACATGTGGATACCATCTATGTTGTCATTTATATCTACAAAAAGAACATTTTATCTTCATAAAATTTTATGGTATCTCTTTTCAAAAAACTATATAACAAATGTTCATGTAATAAACAACTAAATGTGGGTGGTCAATTTTGTTTTATCATCTCCATATTTACGCTTCTTGTGGATTTGTAGATTGAGTTCCTAGCATTAGTGCATGGAGGTCTAGAAAATACATATCTTCTACATTTAATGTAAATAATATGGTTGGTTTACAAATTTGATGTAATAGGCCAATTAAATCTATATGACACTTTATCCAATAGGAATGTATACCTCTTAGTGTAGTTTCATAATGTATTAAGCAATCAACAAGATGAGATTTTGGTATATCCTCCGTGTATTCAAATAATTCATCAACTTTAATGGGTAATTATTGAAGTCTTTTCTTTATAAATACTGATGATGAATTTTATGATCAATTTTGCATTATCTTTTTCATGGAAAGATACATAAACCCTAGGTGTGTGCCATAATGATTATCTTTATATCGAATGAGATGTTGCACATATTCATGTAGATTTACACATTTTACTCATGGTTCCAACAAATCACAGCTTTCATCATGGAATAGAATTGGGAAGTCCATGTGTAATAAACCTTCCATTATGTATTCATTCAATGAATATGTACCAATCTATGGCCAAGATATTAATTCACTATGATCTTTGCTTGGATTATTTACCCAAGCTCGAATCACTTTCATTTATCTTAGAGCATTAGAAGTTTTGGTAGCCATAGATGATGTATGATCTATAATATTTTCTTATCCTATCTTAAGTAAAGGACATATAAAAACATATTCATGGAAATATATATTAAATTCCATGTAAACACAATTTATTTTTTTAAGACATTTATAGAATTATTACATTGAATATATTTTATTATTGTTTCATCAATTTTCACGTCTCTGTAGAACTTATCATGTGTTATATTATATTTAAATGCATTATATAATTTATCTTTATTCCCATTAAAGTTTGAAGTGGATCCACATTATTTATTTCTTCATACTAGGATAATCAGAAGAACTAAAATATGATGTGGTATCTTTTTTTAAATTTGTGTGACTTCTTATGGAAAAAAATTCTATGTCCTTTGTTTTCATATTTCCCTAATATTACATAAGTTACTTGAAGAATTGGATTCACATGTGTGATCAAAATCTCTTCCACTTACATCAAATTTTCCACTTCAAGTGGTTTTGGCCCAAGATCCATTTTATTAGCTTAAGAAAAATTATGAACACCTTTTTATTTTGTCAATATCTACTACGAATAAGAACTTCTAGATTTCAATGAATATTTAAATGAGGATAATTCTCTTGATAGATATAACACATACATGGTGAATCAAGTTTGTCTAACTCACATTTAAATAATAGTTACATAATATTGGTATCAATATCAACATCGAATCAAGTTTATCTAACACTCTTTGATCTGTGCTACCAAGATTGAGACACTTGGTAACCCCACGTGCCTTTTTTGGACTTTGCTATCAGTTTTCATTCATTAAATGACATGTGGTATCTCCACATGTATTATATGGATCATTTGACTTATTGACCTTGTGCTCACCATTAGATATCTATCTGTGATTAAATGTGCACTATTGGATCTTCATCTTCACAATCACTTGAATGTCATTGATCCTTCATATAATCAAGCTAGATTTTGACAATTATTAGCCCTATGTTTACCTTCTATAATAGTTATTTCATAAGTCTTAAACTTGATGGTCTTTGGCATGTCACATTCTGCTAGAGCAACTTTGGCTAAGTAATGGAAACACTACAATCTACCTTTAAGGCTAACATTGCACCTCAATATATTTTTCTAGACACCATATCAAGACCTAAAATTTGAACCAAAAGATCAAGGAAAAAATCTAAATAAACCCATGTGACTACTTTATTTTGAAACCTTCACACTTTTGAATGATGATGCCATCAATCTAATCACTCAGTCTAGATAACCAAGATGACTAGGAGAACTTAGACATTCATATGCCTACTTTGATGAAATCCTTTCACTTCCATAAGCACTCCAAGCATTCTTGACACCCCATAGGGATTCTAAAACATGATCACATTACCAACCACATTCATAAACCTACCTATATGACATATTCCATCTTAGAACCTCACCTTGACCTGAAACCACATCAACATGCTAGATACAACATGATAAGCCTCAAAGAGTACTTATGTTTCTTAGCCTTTTTGACATCAATGAAAATGATCATAATATGACATCACCATTTTGTAATTAATATTTACAATAATGCACATGTGACATCAAGCCTTTTATGTCAATGGTAACACATATGGTAATAGTCTCCCCCTTTGTCATTGATGGTAACCCCTTATTTTCCTTCTCCCCCTTTACCATTAATGACAAAGTGGACATATTCTCCTCTCAGATTTAGCTACACAATACTCTAATTTTGGTACTTAAATAATTACAAATCTCCCCCTTACATCATTCTCATCTCATATAACCTATTCTGAAACCGTAATTAACCATACAAGCTCCTTGGAAAGAAACATCCCACATAAGCTCCCCCTTTGACATAAAGACAAAATGGGTACCAACTAATCTTGAGGACTTGAAAATACTTCAAGGACGAATAAAAAGGGAAGACCACCTTAGATAGATGATACAAAATCCCCTTATCACTATGCAAACTATTTCTTACCATATTTTTATAGTCTTGCTCATTGATAACACACCATCTTGACCATACCCTATTATATGAAGTAAAAACACACAATATCAAGCAAATAGGAGTGATCACACTTTTATAATATTGAGAGAGACTCCCCCTAAGTCTCCTAATCTTAGGCTCCTCTTGATCACCTTTAGACCATCTTTAATCATGATAAAATTGCATGATTTCCTTTAAATTTCCTCTCCTAAGACAACACCATAATCTCCAATAGATGTTCAAGCCATTGTTCAAACAAGAAAGATGAAAAAAAATATTCAAAGCATGAAACCATTTGGAATGCACTTGTACATATCCTCCTCAAAGGACACACTCTAATACCAATTGTTAGAGGTATAATCATTGAGACGGAGGTAAATATATGATGAAATATAATTAAAACTTTAGTTCCAATCATTTCAATCCTTATTAAATCATAATAAACATTCATATAGTATACAAGTCATCCATAACAGTGAATCATAAATAAGATGCAAGATTAAACACACAACACATGAATTACACGAGAAACAGTCATGGGGAATACAACCCAATATCAAGCCTACAAATACATGTAATAAATGTACTATAAAACTATCATATATATGAGACCTTTTAATGAATCACCCACTTCAAAACGAGCACCCACCTCTAAGCATGAACAAGCACCAACTTGTTCTAGTTTTTGAGCACCCAACATCTCAAAAAATCTGATTTCCTTTAAATCTAATGGATAAAAAATTTATAACACTTATCTTACAACCCTTCAATATCTCTTAATCATGAATACACAAGAAAGGCATCCAAAATACCTTTTGGATAACTCTAGACCTCTTCGCTCATACTCAATCTTCAATCTAGTAATTACATTATTATAACATCATAATTATGACCTAAAGGTCATACACATAGCCCTCAACCTACTATTATATTCAATCCATCCATTAGGCACACTCCCTCTCTTCTTGATTGACTTCACAACTCTATCTCTCACCCTTAAAAACAATAGAAACCATCACCTTTGATTTCACTCTTTATAGAGCCTTCATAAATATCATCTTCTTAGTCAACCATTAGAATTTCATTAACCCTTAAGGATTATTATCATATAAATACATTTACTATATCATCCATGGGTCACCCTTAATCAACTATATCTTTCAAATAGGCCTTAGTAGCCCTTATAGGTCTCATTGGGACCTATTTATTCTTTTAGAACTTCATCAAGAAAATTAGAGACACAATACCTATTAAAAATACATAGGTCCACTCTACATGACACCTAATACATATTAAAGTTATTTTATCCATCACTACACACTCCTATATATGTAGAACCTATTCAAATAATAGTTTTGTACACAAGAACATCATGAATGAACAAACAATCATCTTCTAAGAATTTGTTCATACTAAAGATAGATTGGTCAAACCTATAAAATACAAATATATGGTCCTCCTAGAGTCTAAATTACTCTCTAATAGTTAATTTTCCATTAAACATCCAAACACCATTAAAACAAACTCAAACACCCTTCTTAGGTCACTTGTAGAATATGGTCAAACACACAGTCCTATGGAGCTCAATATTTGGACTTGTAAAGATAATAAAAAATTATAAATAATTTTAATGGATGTGCCTTAATATACTCCTTTACTTATTTAATTTTTGTACCACTATCAATTTTTTTATATATCAAAAGTTATAGCTCAAATGATATAGATTGGTTTTTACTTTATTAATTTAAATTCAAACAGTCACTATGTAAAGCAAAAAGTTTAGACATGTGTATTTATGTCATGCCCTTGGAAACATTATCAAATAAACTTCATACATCTCCTTATGTGTCACTTGGTCTTTAACTTTAAATTCTTACCATTGATCTTTGATCCATGCTACCGAGATTGAGATACTTGGCAGCCTTACATGCCTTTTATGGATCCTACTATCAGTCTCCATTTGCTAAACATGACTTGGTAGATATTCATGTATTATATGGATCCTTTGACTTATTTACCTCATACTAGCCATTATATCTCTATCTATTATTGAATATGTGTTTTTATATTTTCATTTGAATGATCGCTTATGTGACATTAATCTTTGATTTGATTGAGCTAGATTTTGACACTTGGTAGACCTATGTTTACCCTCTATAATTTTTATTTACTAAGGATTGAACTTGATGGTATTTTTCACATCAAATTATACTATATAAACTTTGGATAAGTAATGGAAACACTACAATCTACATGTAATGCCAACTTTATACCTCGATATCTTTTACTAGACACCTTATCAAGACCTAAAATTTGAACCATAAGATTTATCCATAAATCTAAACAAACCCATGTGACCAATTTCTTATGACACCTTCACACTTATGAATTTTTATTTCATTAATATTATCAATTATTTTAGATAGCCAAGATGACTAGGAGAAATTAGAAAATCATATGACTGCTCTAATGAAATCCTTTCACTTTCACAAGCACTCCAAGCATTATTGACACCCCATAAGGCCTCTAAAACATGATCAGATTACTAACCACATCCATCAACCTGCCTATAAGATCTCTACCATATTGTAACCTCACCTTGACCTTAAACCACATCAACATGTTAGATACAACATGATAAGCCACAAATAATACTTACCTTGCTTAGCCTTCTTGACATCAATGACACTGATCATACTATGACATCACCACTTTGTCATTAATATTGACAAAAATGCACAGATGAAATCAAGCCTTTGACATCAATTATAACACATATGCTAATACAATAATGGTATTCACATTGCCTATAATAGGGAATACATAGTCAAAAACTAGGATCAATTCATAGACTCTTATGATCCATGGCATGTTAAATGAACATGTGTATATGATGACATCACCCTTGACTCCAAAAGTGATTTAACTAAAATCTATATGTATATAATAACTATCAATGGGGAAATGAGTGAGTGAAAAGTCCTCTCATAAATCCACCCCTCAGGGAACAATGATGTTGATGACATTACAATGTTTGGCCACTATGACTTAGAAAATAAGCACAATTGGACTCATTTTAATGTACCACTAAGCCTACACTATCTACCAAAAAATTTAAATATTGGTAATGCAAATATACAACATACATAGATAATGGTTCCCAAAGTGACCCATAAATACATCAACTCTTATCTAGTTAACAACATGCATTCAAAATAATTGAGAAGCAAGCCCAAAAAAATAGCAGTCATTCATGTTAGCATGATTTTATAGAGAACTATAGGTACATGTAAATCATTCCTTATAATTAACATCAAAAATTAATATGATTTGGTTACATTTTTATGTAAATATCTCTTCTACTAGCTCCAACTAGAGTTTTAACATTTAACATCAATGTTTTGGTGATACATTCATCCCTCCACATTCCTATCTGAGAAATGCAATCATTTGATGGGAATGAATTAACATATTTTTAATATAAAATGAGATACATTGAATATTTACTCATAGATGAAATGATCTTCATAGGCACAAATATGCTTGGTAATATGAATAGTCAATTATGTGAAGCCTTTCTACACCATAGAAACAAAAGCTTTTGTGGTTGTTCAATGATACTTATTATGGACTTGGGACAACTTCCACTTATAAATGGCATTCCAATGTATGAAGGTAGGTCTTTTTTTCATATGTTATGGCACATATTTTATATAGTTGTGACATTGGAAATAAAATTTTGTCAATAAAGATGAACAAAACAACAACTAGAATTCATAAATTTACTATCAAATATGATAAATGCAAACCCTATATAAATAAGATTTGGTTGATCTCACGTCCAGGACATCATCATGCATGTCTATAGAAGGAAAAAATCATTTTAAATACTCAAACCACTTATATGAAACTAATATATTAGCAACAATGCATAATAAAGAAATGCTAAAATCCTTAAATGTTGTAGTTATAATATGTAAAGTTGAACATAGTAGCATTATGGAATCATGTCACCAAAACCATAGTAAAATTGAATCAATCATGCATCTATGCAAGTGACATAAAATCATGATAATATAAAATCTATGGGTGAAATTAATACTAGTTAATGGAATAGTTATATAAACTATTCATAGTGGCTATAGTCTAGACTCAAAGCCACCATCATAACCAATGTACATATTTGTTGCATTCAAAAAATAATTTGGTCCACCATGGGATAGTAATAATATTTTCCATCTTCTAGTTCCTCCTATTTGTCAATGCAATCATATAAATATACCTATCAAAATGTCGTTGGTCCTAACTATACAAAAATCTTTTGTTGTGTTGAGAGTGCACTCCTTTAATGATATATATCTCCCCTGACTTTACCTTTAAACATTTTGAAAGAATGAATAATTATTAATATGTAAATATAAATAAATTAGAGGGAAAAAACTTGAGATAATTAACTTTTCCACTTAATTTTTATCAGATCTAATTATAATATATATTTTTATACATTTGTCGAATGGAATCTTACCAAAAAAAGATTGGGACAATCTTTTTTTTCTAAGATCTTCTATAGTATTTTATATCTTATTTATAAAAATACAATCTATATTAATCCAAATAATTTTTTTAAAATAAAATAACATTTTTTTAATTGGTAATATTTAAATGTGTCTATGTACAAACTTGGTACCAAACATGCTTATAAAAACTAGTTGATAAACTAGACTAATGCATGTGTTACATGTGTGAAAAATAGAGTCAAAATGTAGTACAGGTGTTCTATGAATTAATCATCATTTCTCATCCAATTTTATGCCAAATATTCAATGGATTAGATGGTATTTAGCAACTTACCTCACTAGGGATTGACGTCAAACCACATAATCCCATATGTATGTGACAATGTCTGCAATTCTTTCCGGTATTGATTTCACCTTTGTGGCAACTACTAGTATTATTAATCTTATAAAGAGTTTACTTAATTTTTTTTATGATTGTATTTAATAACATATGAATGTTGTGGTTTATGACTACTTATTTCTTTTTTAATCAATAAAACACATTTTCATTGAAAAAATTACAAGTTAAGTTATTCATATAGACTCAAATATTTAGATAAAGAGGATATGGAAATAATATGATAATATTTGAAAAACTACAAAGAAAAGGATATTATTGTAATAATTTATTTTTAAAATCAATTAAGTTAACAGGTGCTACTTATTAGATTGAGCCTTTCATTCCACATCTAAGTGATTGTCCACATTGGGTGTTAGAGGATGGTTAATATTGCAATTCTTATTTTTGACATGTGACACACATTTGTTTAACTGCATCATAGGAACTTATGGTTGTCAATAAGAATCTTTTTTCCTATTAGTGATTAGGTGATTGATGAAAAAAGGTAAATGGTTAATAAATTAAGCAAATGATGTAGGTAATTTTTCCATGAAGGTATTCAGATACTTATCTTGTTACATTAGATTCCATTAATATTTTTTTTGAGATATATTTTAATATGTATGTAAGGATGAAAAGATTGGATAGATGCGTTTTTAGCCATTTAAACTAATGGATAAATTAAAACATATTGAAAATTTTTAATTTATATATGATCTTCCCATCTATGAGATCACATTTGATATTTCACTAAGAGAAAGTTTGATTGAGGGTGTCAAATTGAGGTAATTTGTAGATCTATTTTATAGTTTTAAAGAAAGTAATTTTGATAGAATTTACCAACAGGTTATCATCTATTAGAGTGAGCACACAAGAATTATGTAATAATAATGACCCTCATTGTATTGATAAATCTGAACTAAGATGTTTAATAATTACTTGGATTATATCAAACTTCATTTCTTACCGATTGCATGCTCTATTATAATAGACAGGTGAAGAGGGATATATAGGATTAGGGGTATTGAACTCAAAGTATAAATCACCATGGGATTGATTATAGATCACTATATGACTCATATGATAAACCATTACGGAAGTCATAAGATAACTCATAGTGGCACTTAGCTGAAATCCAGGTGGAAATATAGGTGGAACTCACCCTCTCACCAACTTATAATTAACCATTTTATTAAAAATAAGTGATATAAATCTATATATGTAGGGTAATCCATTTAATAATAAATTTTATAATAATTATCCTACACCAACACCCCCTTAAGTTTAGCTTAGGTGGGTAGAAAATAAAAAGTGGGTTCTATAAATAAGGTTTGATGAGTTACCCACATACAATGTAATTATCAAAAAGTAGAGTGAATAGAGAAAACCTAGTGGGAAAAAACTACCCCCAAAAAATAGATAAAGAAGATAAGGTGGGACCTTAAATCCCCACTCAAATTTATAACTACATATAGCCAACTTATATCCTACAAAGTAGCCTCTTTGAGTGACTCTAGAGTAGAATTAGATGTAGTGAAGAGTGGATCACCATGAAAAGGTGAATGAATCCACCAAGTATCTAATGGATCTCCAGTAGGATAAAATTATACACCAACACCCTCCTTTAAGCATAGCTTAGATGGGCTAGAGAATTGAATCTCAATAATGAGGCCTAGTGATGTTCCCAATATCCTACAAAATATGAAGGATGTGTGACTCCACAAAGAAGCAAGAGAAATTAACTGTATAATGTCATAAGGTAAATGTTGTAATATCCCCTCTAAAAAAATGTTGTCTCTTCCTTTTTTTAAGAAAGAAACCTCGATCACTCAAACTATTGAAATCTAACTCAAGTGGAATGCAAGTAGGAATAATGATGTAGATCTCTAAAAAATAATCAAAAGTATCCTTGCTAGTGCTCAAATGTGCCAAAGTCTAAACAAGAATCACAAGCCTAATTATAGAATATGACAATAAATAATCATATAATCAAGGGAAGAGAATCCATCATTACATCTAAAAGAGGAGAGTAAGGCTCAAAAACCATCAAAATTAATCTAGAGATGATGAGTGGAATGGAACATTCATTGAAAGAATGTCTATGGGAAGAGGAGAGTAAGGTTCAACAACTAATAAAACTAAAGACTGGTGTAAAATTGAAGATCTCATATGTGTAAGATGAATGTCCAAAATAACATATGGGTTATCAATTCTCTCAATGTGTATACTCTTAATAGAATCGATAAATTCCTTCAAAATGTAAGTCTATGACATCTCTAAAAGAGAAACAATGTTCATAGGAATGGATGTAAAATATGAAATGAGACAACTAATGTCTAGTATAATCTCATCATGTAGTGATGACTCGATAGAACGAAGAGCACTCTCCATCATATATGTGTAATCACAATAAATGGAAAATAGGAAGAGAGAGTACAATAGTCTCCTAGTAGATAATATGAAGAGGAGGATGAGGAGTGACATAAATCATAGTAGGATCCCCGATAAGACTTTGAAGAGTGCTCCAAATAGTGGAGGGACACTCTACATATTATACATGGTGGTGTAGATGACATGAAACATGATAAAATAAGTGACCATAGGCCATGCCAAAATATTTATCCCAATCATCACATTGACTTGTATCAATGGGAGTAGTAAGTTGTCTATATAAGAATAGAATAAGTTCCTAATTTGAGAATAAACATTTAATTTACACACATGATGAAGCATAATTGGTCTTCTTAAAAAGGATCATTGGTGTAGACTCAACCTTCCTCCTTTGAAGTCTCTCAAATAGAGTCATCATGACTAAGAGAAGAATCCAAATATGTATAAAACTCCATAATATACTCTATAATGATGCTAGAATATTTCATGTTCATGAATGGGATGTCAGAGATAATTGATAATACATCCAAATGAATAACTAGTGCAAGAACCAATACAAATAGTGTACACTTAGAATAGGGATGTTGGGCACATCTAAAAATGTATCTACATGTGAGAAATTAGTGCATGAGATACAATGCAAATAGTAATAAGGCCTATAGCATATGTAACCCTCACATATGACACATTATAACTTTAGTGGATTTTATAATAAAAATATAAACAATGAATTGAGAGTGAAAAATAAGACACTTCTTCAAAAATTGACACTCAATTATGAGTTTCCAATCAAACGTTATAGAAAATTACATTTCCCATCATTAATGGACTATTTAATTAATTTTACACTAAAATTTTAAATTATATAAGGGTTTAAACACCAAAAATTCCATGTAACCACTTGTTGGAATCCTAATGGAATACTAGACCTCCTTGAACAAGCTAAAGTCTTATCAAATTATCTTATACACCCATATGTTCCCCTTAATGGAAAACTTTCCTCTTGTAGGAAAAATAAAAAATAACTATTTAAAAAATAATTAAAAATAACATGTTTAAAAAATATTTTTAGGGAAAATTAGAATATTAGGTTGTGACTTATGCAAAGAGAAGGGTAGAAATAGTGGCCACAAATTAGATTTAGCTTCCTTATCAAATCAAATAGAAGACCTTCATGTAATCATTACCAAGAGAACAAGTCTACAAAGAGGAGAAAAATAGATTGAATCATTGACTTTCGATCATGAAGATTCCATTAGCAGGCCTATAATAGTTTCTATACCCCATCAATAAATCAACAACGTCATCAAGTTTAGGAGGATCTTGAATGCCTGATCAGAGGTGATCTCTAGCTATTTTGGACTCCTGCATTGATGCCACATTGAGACAATCAAAGTCAATGAAATGTATGGCCTCCAAACACATATAGATTTGAAAATATCATTGAAAAAAGATTCCATATGAGGATTGTAATTCTAAAACTAGAATAAAAGAAGTGTAGTAGGGTTTCTAATCCATTTAAGGTGGCATCTCCCAAAGAAAAAGGCTACAATGAATATAAATGGTGTCAAAGTAGGTTCTTTTCAAGACCAACCCTTCCCCCTTCTATTATTGGATCTCATACAAGCCTTCTCATCTTGATGTCGATGCCAAAGATTGGAGGGGGCTATAAAAATATATTAATGTGCTCTAAGGGAACTAGATATGGCAAGCCATAAAGGGTGACTCATGTGGGAGAGATAAAAGACTATGTAGGTAGTTTTCCTTTCCACCAAACAAAATCCATGATCCTTACAATTTATTCAATCCTTATATTACATCCACAATCCCTTCCATATACCCAAATTTAGGTATATGAAGTGATAATGGTTAAGAAAGAAGTATTACAGTCAAAAGGTAGGCCATGTGTTTTGCATACACCACCAATCATGTTGTAGAATAGAGAAACCAAGTTATCTGCTAGCCACATAGGTTAAAATTAATATACTTGTTATTAAAATTGAGGTCAATGAATAAAAAAATTAGGCCTTCCTCTAAACCCATCAAGTAGACTCACAACACCCTTCAAATGGCCAATGTAAAAGCATGCAAATTCTAATATAAATAATATGCAAAATCCCTTTAATTAATTCAAAAGAATAGAAAATAGAAAAAAATGATGTTCATTACTAGATCATAGAGATCTGATACCATGACAAAATTACCCAACAGGTGATCTTATAGTAGAATGAGCACATTAGAATTATTTACTAATAATGACCCTGATTGTATTTAGAAATATGCAATAAAATGTGCAATAATTACATGAATTTTATTAAAATGCATTGTTTACCAATTTCCTACTCTATTACAATAGCTTGGTGAAGTAGAATATATATAAGGAGTAATGGGATTGAACTCATAGGGTAAATCACCATGGGATTGAGTGTAACTCAATATGGAACTCATATGAGAACTCACTATGAAACACATAGGAGAACTCACTATGGCACTCAGTTGAACTCCAGGTGGAAATATAGGTGGAACTCAACATCTCACCCACTTATAATACTTGAACCCTTTATTACACCTTAGAAATATAAATCTATATGTGTAGGGATAATCCATTTAGTAAATAAATGAAATAATAAATATTCTACATCAATAGTTTCATGTAAAAATACGTGGACAAGTTCTAGTTAGTGTTATCATTAGTTTAACGTAGGATATGTCCTATGAATAACACAATCAATTTCTTGTGTTTGTATTTTTTTAATAATTATTATGGTATGAAGTCATTGAATTATTATGAATAAATATATGTTAATGCTCTTTTTATTCGATGATAAATTTGATGTGCAAATACTCTAAATTATTACTATTTGCACAATGAAACAATTTGTTTGCCTATTCAATGAGAAAATGATGCTCTTGGATTTTGATAGCTCATCACACATTGATTAAGACTGGCCATGAAGCCATTATTAGGTGATTTAAACTAAAAATGGTGTCTTTATGTGAATTGTTTTAGGTAGATGTTTTTATGGATAGTGAGACATATTAAGACCACATACTTTAAAATTTACAAACTCGTATGTTTAAAAAAGTGATACGACACATTATGATCATAATTTTTTGCCTGAATTAATATATGACACATTTTTGGCTCTCTTTTCCTAATTATTATATTTGTTATTCTTTTAAAACTATGTGTAGGTCTATAGGGTCATCATTAGAAGGTGTTTCATGGGCAACTACGTGTAAAAGTTCCAATCAGGGTTAACATCATATTAAGGTAGGATCTGTCCTATGACTAACACAAATGATTAGCTATGTTATCATTGATTTTTTATAGTATTATGTTTTTTTATGGCATGGAATCATTTTATTATTGTAAATAGAGCTTTGTTAATTTTTTTTTATGTTGCATGAAATCAAATAGCTTTAGATTCAAATATGAGATATTTAGATTATGTTCTTTAAATTTATTAAGATTGTAAGTTTAACAAAGTAATAAGATGTATGGGGTTTTAATGCTTTTTTGTGCCTACATAATACATTTCCTATTTTAAAAAAGAATTGTACATTTTTGTAGGTTCATGACTTCATTTTTCCAAAGCCTTGTTTTATCATTCCCATGAAAAATGACATTGGGTGATTTGTAGGATGGTAAAGCTTCTTGGTTTAGTCTTAATAATTTGGGGGATAATAGTCATGTGTTGAAATTTATGTTGTCTATTTTATGCTTTTAGATGCATTTTATGATTATATATTCTTATTCTCAAATAATTTTGTGCATGTCTATAGGCAGTTGCTTTCATTTCTACATGAGCCTTGCCTTATCATTTTCAATATGGCCTACATTATGGGATCTCTCCAAATTCCATACATTGATGTCTACATTTCCACTTTTATTTATTTATTTTTGGATGACTATATGATCATTTTATGATTTTATGTGCATACCCAATACATAATTAGCTTAGTAATGTCACTTCTTCATCACATTTGTTTTGTATAGGTTTATAGGGTCATGACTTTATGGCCATATTTCATACTAAGTGTATGAATTTTGGACTATATAAGGAGAATCTTTATTTATTTCTTTGTCTTGTAGATAGAGGATATAATTTCTCAACCCTCCTTTGATGTTGATACATCTTGAATATTTTATTGAACCACATTGGTGATACTAAATGTAATCAACATCAGAGCTTTGGCATTAAACTTGTCATACTTTGTCTTCTCATTAGGTCTAGTTGGATGGGTCACATTACCAGTAAGGCTCTACCATATTTATTTGAATTAAAGAATCATGCACATTTTTGTCTTACATGTAGCATAGTTGGTCCCTTTTAGGAGTTGTGCATCATATATAAGAAACTTTGGCACTAACATATTTCATATTTCTCCCTTCAATCTACAAGTTCTTTACAAATTTGTGGAAAGAAAGGTAACAATTTTTTTATTGATTCAAAATTATGTATATAAAAATAGTACCTTATCATATGTAAATAATGCCTTTGAATAAGTTTTAAACACAATATCAAGCCTTTTGAGGGATAAGATGCTTGCAATCCAAGGGTGAGATTTTTTTAATTATTTTATGATAGTACAAATGCATAGGTACGTAAGAAAATTTAAGAATGAAATGTTCCATGAAAGTGATCTAAACAAGCCTATATAGTTAGACACAATCATTTGTGAGGGCATTCCTATTCATGTTCATCACCTACAATGGAGCCTTCTTTCAGGTTGTCATTTATCTTCCTTGTTTGACATTGTGAAGTCAATAAAACTCATTCCAACATAGATTATAGATGCGAGCTTTTTAATAAATTAATAATTTTTTTTTGAAAAGTTGTCATGATGATGTCATAGAGGTGTCATGTTGAGTGGATGAAGAGCCTTGATAATCGTGATAATGACAAAGTGTGTAATGTGGTTGTCCTAGTGTACGTGAAGGAGGCTTGGTTGATCTTTAATTTTGAAATGATTAGAGATGTTTAGGGATGAGTATGGTGTTTGGAGCATGTGAAATATATCCCTAAGATGTCATATATGCTTTTGAAAGATTGTGTATATAAGTGGAATTCAATTGGTAGTCCATAGTTTTCATCTAGACACTTTGGGTTCAATGGTATAAAATCTTAGTAGGTAGTTTGATGATGTCACCATTACCACGTGTGAATGAGTAAAGGAGAGTTGGTTATATGGTTATGATCATAGTTATCCCTAGTTACTATGTAACATATCTCAAGTCATGCATCAAAGCACGATCAAAGATATGAGGGTTAAAAATTGGCTTCTCAATCAGAATTCATTATTTTCCCATACTTATCCAAATCTGTAATGTGGCCAAAAAAATTTTGAGTAAGAAGATTGATAATGGAATATCTCACATGTGTTGATATTTTAGAGAAAGTGATCATATGGATTTTTTTAGTTTTGGACTTAGTTTATTTACGCTAAAATTCATTTCATGCAATGAAGTTCATTAAAACATATGAATATGAAAAGTTGGGCATCCAAGTAGTTTGATTATGTTTTTCCATACTTAGCCAAATTTTCATAAGGCAAGAAAGACCCGAGTGAGAATTTTGATGATGTTATATCATGTAGTGTGAAGGTGTCAAGAGAAACTGATCATATGGGTTTCTTCAATTTTGAGCATATATGTTTTGAGCTAAATTTGAGATCATGAACTAAATCATGGAAAAAGTTATGCATGCTTAAATTTGGCCTCTCTAGCATGTTTTCACATTGTTAGCTCTATGACAGAAGATTTTGAGAAGGCATTTTAATGGCATTATATCTCACATGTGTGAGGGTTTAAAGAGCAGTGTGTCACATGGTTAGATTCTCCTATGTGAGGAAATAATTAGGTCCAAATTTGAAATCCTAAATTAAAGTGCATAATAAGTTATTAAGGATAAAAAATGTCTACTCAAACATATTTAAAGGGTCCCCATAGTCATTTTTGAAAATGTTAAATCTTGAGCAAGATCAATAGTGCACATTACTCTAAAAATATAGGATGCAATGAGATGAGGATATGTGCATGATATTTAGTGACCGATCAGAGATATAGAATAATGATCCAATGATGAATGGGTATTCATATAGATTGATCTAATGATGAGGGTTGATAATTAAAGACCTGGTTGATCTATATAGATCGACAAAGTGTGTTGAGTCAACATTATGAGATTTCATGAGATAAGGTCAAAATGAAAAAGTTTTAATGTTTGAACATTGGCACCTATGTTTTAAAGATTAAAAAATATTGATGGTGCATATTTGATCTAAGCTGAGAGAAAATGAGATGTGAGCATTGTGTTCAAGGTTTAATTATGACCATTGTGATTTGAATATTTGAATTTGCTAAGGGAAAAACCAATGTCTGGGCTTTAGACCATGTCTTTTAATAAAAGACAAATTTGTTTATGTAAAAAAAAACAAAGTGATAAAGGACTCCATGGTGCATATGGGAATATGGATTTGAAGATCTATAAGTGTGTATAGACAAAGATATTGAGTTGAAAAGTTGACTATGTTTTTGTATATGTTTTACAAGTATCCTGAGAAGGATATTCAAGCTTATGTAGATTTATATATATATATATAATTGGCTATTGGGAAGTGTTGTAGAGTCCATGAGGTTTTTATATGAGTAGTTTGGAAGTGTGATCAATCTATCTTTACTATTAATAATACTTAAGAAGTTCACTGTATGTTCAGTAATAGTGTTTGTATATATAAGGTCTCCATTTAAGTTGTTTGAGAATACATAGAGGTGAGATAAGATGACTATGATCATTTGAGTATGTCCTAGGGGATATACAGAGTGGACCTATGTATTTCTAAATGGTCTTATATTCTTATTTTTCTCAGAGATGTATCAAATGGGTGAATGGGTCTCCATTAGACCTAAAAGTGACTTAGGACTATTTTGAAAGGGGATTTTGCTTAAGTGTGACCCATGAGAGATTAATTAATGGTGAAGGCATGTTTTATGGCTGACAAGGAAATATTATGATCTTGTTAATTCATGATAGCTCTATATATAGTGAAAAAAAATGTGTTGGTTTCTAGACTTTTATGAATTAAATAAGGGAATGTGATTATGGAGCCAAGCAAAGGAGATAACATTTGAAATATAAGGTAAAGGTAAGTGAGGACCAATAGAGAGTGAAGAGGATCAGATGTGCTAGTTTGAGCAAGGTGCTAAAGGTGATGTTATATGAAAGTAGGTGTTTTAGTCATGGGCCTAGTCATGTGCTTATCTAGCCATCCAAGTCATATTTAGGATTGTTCTATAAGGGTACATACCTTTAATAATCCTATGGCACTCAAAATTTAACACTCGACTATGCTAGAATCACATTACATAAGGCGTATGCCTTGTGTTCTCACCCAAAGCATAATGGAGAAATGACTAGGGTCTGTGTTGGGCTAGTTGTGTCATGGTCCAACTCTCTTATTTAAGGGCTTGGTTAGTGTAATGATGGTTGTTCATTCATGGGTGAAAATATTGGGTTTCATTGGCTCAATGGCATTCAAGCATTTGAGGGGAAACTAGGTATCTGGTTAAAGGACTTGGGTATAGGCTTAGAATTAGGTACATGTATCATTTTAGGGTACATGGTCTTAACCATACTTAATGAATTTCATATCTTGGGAGTAGGGTTCATCACTATATATAGGTACACCATGAAAGATCCAATTTAGAATCTCACAAGATCTCAAGATACATACTATAGACTTAAATGATTTAATCCATTAAACACTTGCATAAATATTTCATAATGAAATGTATTAAATAAAAATAAAAATAATGTCAATAGAACTAAGAATAAGATTGAATTAATATTTTAAAGGCCCATATGATCACAAGTGGGATTGGGAAATACAAAAGGAAGCATCAAAAGCATCCCAAACTACTTCTACCTTCTAATGGTAACTATCTAGCATCAATTCACCAAAGCTTCACTACTCTAGTTCATCTATCCTCTCCAACTAAACTTCACTTCATTTTATAGAGCTTTGGAGCATCCTAAGATCATGATGAATAGATCACATTGATCACTAAGCTGGTGTTGGAGGTACACATCCTACCATCTCCATTATGCTTGACTTTAATGCATAATCACTATCCCATGCACCCACTTCCCAATGTTGATTGTTTCATAAAGAACCACTTATTTTTAACAAGTAGTCATTATCCCATGCACCTACTTCTTAATGTTGATTGATTCAAAAATGAGTTGCTAACTACCTACTAGCTAACATCACTATAAAACAAAACAACAATTATCTACCATGATTACCTTATGCCTAGGTATTCACTGAGTTGGTATGGATCCACTACTTAGGTAAAAAAGGGGCCTAACATTACACCATACAAAAATTCTAGTCTTCCCTCAAACTATACATCTAGTACCTTATCTGCATAAAACTTAGGTGTACTCTACTACAGTTATGCCTTGAAGTCCTCATAGCCTTGAATTGCAAGCTCAATTTTTTCAATGAAATCATCAATATCGAGAGATGAATCCCTCAGTGCATGCACGTCAATGTTTTACAATTATTTTTTGAAGGCCTCTAGCTTTTCTTTTTATTTCTTGACCCCACCATCTAGGATGGCCCCTTGCTCGCTTTCCTTTGTCTGAAAGGCACAAAAGAGTTCTTCTAGGTCTTGCTCTTAGGCTTTTAGTTGGGTGCTCAAAGTGTTAACCAATGCCATAATCCATGTGCACTCAGTCTTGATAATACTGAATTCATGATTCATCAAGGCATCCTTCTCCCCTTTTGACTTTTTAAGGTTCACATCAATGACTGATGCCTAGGTGGAGAAGTTATAAAAGATAACATCAACATCTCCTATACTCTCTTATAGCTTTACAAAGAGGTCTTATACCTCATCAATATTATTATTAAGCTCTTTCTTGATCGAATTATATGGGCATTCTTCCTCTTGTGGCACCGACATCATTCTTGGGAGCATCTACTCCACCATTATGTACACCTTATCACCTTATAAAAAATTAAAAGTGTTAATATCATCCAAAAGTGATGGCTCTACTCCTTCCATGCACTCAAACAACTATTGGATCTTAAGCTTCATGGCATTCATCTCTTACTTTACCTTTAGTACTATATTCTTCCATTTTTTAGTGTGATCATCATTAAAAATGTTCTTTCATGTTACCTCAAAGGTTACTTTAAAGAAGGCATTAGCTGACCTTACTAGGTTCATATCCCAAGGGTTGATAAATTGGTAGTTGTGCCCCTTCTCTAATTTTTTGGCACTTTGGATTACTTTGATTGGTACCTCAAAGTGAGGCTCATCCATTTAGTAATCAAGTTCATAATACACTTGGTGTTATATCAATATCATGACAAATCTATGGGGCATGTACTCCAACATGTAAGAATACTCATCTTAGGTGTACCCCTTCTACGCCTTCTATCTATAGCTCAACTCAAATTATTCTTTATCAATGACCAATTTTGTTTGCTCTTATTACTCTCTACTAGTGATACTACCTTCTTTGGTTCCTTATTATTCTTCATCTTATATGGGTTCTTCTTCTTTGGACTTTGCCCCTTTATTTACTTTTTCTTCCTACTTGGTGCTATCTTTGCCATGCTATTTTTATAGGGGTTCCTTTTTGGACTTGTCCCCCTTGTTTGTTTCTAATTTATTTGAATCCTTAGTGTGAACTTCCTTAGGTTCCTTCTCATCACTAGAATGTTCTTCCCTTACCCTTTCTATTTATTCTTTTAAGGTAACAACATCACCTTCTTTGTTTCTAAGCACCCATTCAGTACTAGGGCATGCCTATTTGTATCTTCTTCCACTAGGTTTCTGTAGGCACTAGGTGCCTCTCTTGATGCTTTTTCTTGCATGGGTTACACTATAGTGGGAACATTCTTCTCTTTCTCTTTTCTAGCCCTTTACTCCTGGGATTCCTTCTTTTCTACTTTTCACTTCTCATCCTGCACCTTGCACTTTTCTTCTTGTGCCTTTAATTCCTCATCTTTGACTCTCTCAATCTTTTCCTTTGTAATTTTGGTCTTCCTCACTTCTTCTCTTCTCTTATTCATCTCTTGTGCCTTCTAAATATCTACATCACTGAGGCCATGTTTCCTCCATACTTATTCCCTCCTTGCCTCTTCACTTTGAGGTGGTGGGCATATTCCCTCACTAGATAAGGTGTCTTCTTTTTTGGGTACAATATACACACCTTTCAAAAATCCTACCTCCATTTCCGTATCTTCTTACTCCTCTTACACCTCTTACACCTCTATGTTTACAAGGGTGATGGTGGGCCTCATAGAAGGAAACATTGGCTTGTTTTTATTCTCTATGGAGATAGGATAAGTCCTTGGCATTAACTTCATGTTTAGGGGTTGATGGAGAGGTTTCATCACTAGAGGTTATATTCAAATTGATGTTCTCCTAGATCTCCTCAAGTTTTTCAACCTTATTATTCTTGGAAGGCTTTTTCTTTACAGTCGGTACTGACATTCCTTCATTATCGATCTTAATGGTGGGGTCATCGATATCCTCAGTACTAGGGCCCTTCTTCCTTGGCTTCATCTCATAGTATAACTTGTCGATGTGCCCAATTATGATTATGTTTTGAATGGGGTGGATGTCGATATGATTTGAATCATTCTCTTCATCCTTGGTCAGTTTTTGATCTGGGTGCATTAATTGACACTGTAACCTATTCCTCTCCATATCTAATTCCCTCATTGTGATATCTAACTATTATGCATTGAGTATTATTCTAAACACATACCTAAAGTATTTGGATGAAAAGGCATATGAGATATTTAACTAGCCTAATTTTTTACCATCAATCAGTGATAAGCATATTATGTAAAAGTGTTGCATAATGGCAAAGGTCATCATTCCATACATATTCTTGGGGAGATCTTAGGGGATGTGTCACTCTATCCTGAATGAATTTATATATTTCTCATACCTCCCCATCACTTGATTTTTGTACTCTATGTTGAAGGAATAGGGGCAGGTGAAATCCTTGTACTTCTACACTGGGGAGTTATTATGTTTTGGTAAAATATAGAGATTGTCCTCATCCCCATTTGTGAATATGATATCCTCCATGACTAATAAGATTAGAATAGAACCTAACTAAAGGTATTATTTATTGTGTGGTTATTTAGCATATTACTTACAAACTCCTCACCAATAAATTTTATAATATTAAACATTGCGTCCTATGCCATATGATAGGTGACACAGAGGTAAGTGTTTATGACATGAGTCCATCAACTACTTGATCAAATTTTAAACTTATGAGGCATGCCACCACCCTCGCATTAGGGTCCTTACGATCTTTGATGGGGAATGTGAAGCCCACTTGTAATAATTTAGGAGATTCACCATGCACTCCACTTCTTCATCATCCCTCATCATTTCATGAATATATTTTATAGTGTTTAGGAGCCCAATTATCCTTCCTATCAAGCACACTGAAATCCTCATGTGTTTCCATATAAAATATATGAGGTCTCGATCGACTAGAAAAAGAAGGAAATACATGAGTTATTCTAGATTTCCAAAGATTGGCAACTCATCCTTCACATACTTTATTTGGCTTTTCTATAAATGTCATTCTTATCAGCATTTTCTTCTTGTGAAGAAGTTTCATTCCACCAAAGTTTAAATTCCCATATCTTAGGTGCCAAAGAGTAGACTCATCTATTATCCCCATTTTGAATGTTGTTGAATGTTCATTTTGAATCCTTGGAAATATCTTATTGGTTATCATCTTGACTACTACAATCTATATATTTCAGCCACTCCTATTAAATATTATGCATTTACTATATTCAAATCTTAACTTGTATCCCTTTTGGACAAGCTTCACTATGATAATTAGGTTGTGATTCAACCCTCACACATAGTAAGCATGTTGAATTTGACTTTTGTCACCTTTATTGGTGTAAATATATATGTTGTCTTTTTCCATAATGAGAACCTTCTCATTAGTTCTAATTTTCATCTCTGATTTTATATATTAATTAATGTGGTTGAACATATCTTTATTCCCACTCATGTGGTTGCTACAATTACTATCCAGATATCATGTTTCTTTACAACTTTTTTTGACTTTTTTGCATGTTATGAACAAGTTTCCACCTTTCTCATTCCTATTAGGTTTAACCTCTTGTATTTTAGAGAAATTTGAATCCTACCTCTTCATGTCATATTCCTTATTTCTACACTCACTAGTAAAGTGTCAATACTTATTATAATAATAACATTAGATGTTACACTTATCATACCATTGTGTAAATATTCCTCTATAAGTGTTGTTGTTCCTTCCTCTTCCTCTTCTATGTGATTCTTGATGGCTATGCCTTCTACCTTATTGACTTCTGAAAGTTCTTTCTTGTCATATATATTTGATCCTATCCCTCTTATTCTCACTTTTAAATTAGTCTTGAATGATTACTCATGGGAAGAGGTGGCTAACCTATTCAACCTTTGGTCATGGGTTTGCAAGGAACCCATTAGCTCATCCACTGTCATTTATCTCAAATATTTTGAATGTAAAACAATAACCACTATAGGGTAAAATCTAACTTAAAATACCATCAACACTTTATAAATGATCCTATGATCTTCAATTTCATCACCACATGTCTTAATTTGATTAAAAATATTTATTGTCCTTGTGAATAAGTCATTGATTAACTCATTATACTTCATTTATAGGATCTCAAAGTCCCTTATTACGAGCTAAAACTTATCAAGATTCACCTTGTCACCCCCTTGATAAGCATTTTGAAAAATGTTTCATGCTTCCTTGGAATGAATATCTACTACCATCTTAGGAAATATTGAATAAACTATTGTCATTTGGATGTAGCTAAGATCCTTGGAGTCCTTTTTTATATTCTCCTTCAATGCATGCCTTTGTACTTGGGTTAATGCATTGAAGTATGATAGGTCTAAAATTTCATTATATCCACCTTCAACCAATTTTCATAGCTCTTGAGAGTTAAATATAGTCTTCATCTTGATGCTCCACACATCACACTTCATTCCATCAAATGAAGGAGGGTACTGCCATGGATTAGAATTTCCTTTTGTCATGCATAAAATGGATTAAAACCTAAGGATACTATGATACTAGTTGTTGATATAAAAAATAAATTGAAGGCCCAAGTGTGAAAAATAATCACAGACACAATGTGTAAGAGAAGCTTCATACTAATCTCAAAAGTTTAGGTAGGACTAATACTATAAATGCATATAATAATCATGTAAGGATAAAAGAATAGGGTAGGCAAAGTTGTATAGGAAAATACTCAAATACATATAGTTAAGAGATTAAAACTTCTATTATAACTTGCTTATTATGCATAGCCAATACAACTATAGTTTTTAATAAAACTCTTACAAAAAAATTATACAATGACCTTGTATGTTATTGTCTATAATTATTCTTTAGCTTGGTCTATATCAAAGTACTCTTCATTTTTATTCTTTCTATTCTTTTATTCCCCTATTTTTTACACACTACCATTGAGTTTTATTTTCTCTGTCTTCTTTTTATCTTTGCCTGTTTTCTCCATGTTTTTATCTAAATGTTATTTCCCTAAAATTTTATGATTCTCTTACATTATTATTTCTCTTCTACCTTTTTTTTAATCTTATACTATGACTTCTCACCTAATTCATTTTTTCCCCAAGCTCTAATGGTTCCAACCAATTCAAAATTTGAACTTGATGCATTAAATTGCATTTAGTGGCTAGTTGAGGAACTTTGGTGCCAAGTAAATGGAAGAAAGAATAATATATTTTAACAAATTATACAATCACAAAAAGAATTTGGGAATTATAAACCATAACAAAAGTATAAGTGATTTTATTTTTTTATTATAGTTTAATAACATAAATTTTTTACCTATTTCCATATGGATAAAATAAATATAAGTTTTAGAAAATATATTTTGAACATTTCACACATGAATATTTATTTTAAATAAAACATCACCAAAACAAAATATCCAAATAAAAACCTAAGCATTGTAAATAGCATGCAGAATATATAGTTATAACACTGAAAGTAACTATTATTTGGGTAATATTTATACAAGAATATGCATTATAACTCCTATTTTCATTTTAATGACACATGTGATTATGTAATTTCATTTATTTTTCATCATAATAATTTCCCTCTTCTCATTATTGGTATTATATTATAATTTGACAAATTTAGGTATGGTTTCATATCACTTTCTACTTCGCAACATGTAATTTTTTTAGTATATATTACCTTTACTTTAAAAAACTATTAAACAAGGTACCTTTATCTGTTGCGTAGTTTAATCAAATTCTAATCTTCAAAATTGTATTCACTATTCATATGTTTACAAATTAGTTTTGAATTAATTTACATCCATAACATAATGGCCTCACATGTGAAAGCTACAAACATACCATCAATAAGTGCTTTATAATGTAATACATTATGTTTTCTCCCATCTATGAATGGGTCTACTTAAAATATTATTTCATTATTGGGAGGGATATAAAAAAATTATGTATACTTTAATTCATCACTTTTTTGAAAGGAAGAACATAAAATTCACAACATTTATTTTTTTTACATTGTATTTATTATAAATCCATAGTGATTTCTCAATTGAATTCAACTATTTTGAAATTCATACTTGAATTTTTTTTCATATGAATACACAATAGAACATGGCTTAAACATACTTAAAAAAAAACATTCAATGACCTTTAACATCATCAAGGATCTGATGGTTGAAAATGACTCACTAGATTTCCCACATGACAACTACAAATGGGATCTAGATTATAGTGTTTCTCTACTATAAAAGAAAGAGGTAGAGATATAATAAACAATGAACATAAATTATGGTATGTCAAGAAATAATAGTGAGATTCTTAATTTCTAATATGAACCAAACTTGACCTAAATGCATTGTATTGTAGAGGAGAGTGGGTAAGGTTTCAAATGTTAGGTGAATGAAATTTCATATTTATAAATTAATGAACAAATTTATATCCATAATACATAAGATAAGCCTAAATACATGCATTAGTAACCATTGCATGTATGAAAAATAATGGTGAAAAGAATCAAACTTGAAATTGAAATATGATGTTGTTGAAGTGACTCAATGAATAAATTTTACCATATGTCATCAAAGCTAATGTCATGTCCCAACTCTACTACTCCATGTATATCATATGAATAATATTTTATAAATATTTATGAATCCTTAGTGATTCAAGACATAAATTAAGGGAATTTTAATCCCTTGGGATTCTATAAATTAATTTTATTCATAAACAAATCTAATATAATGTTGTAATAAAATAAAATTAGAACAAGATAGAAGGTAGGGAATATTGGAGGAAGAGGAATATTATAGGGTTTTATATTAAATAAATATTTAATAAAATTTTAAAATTACAAAAAGAATTTGAGAATTATAAATCATAATAGAATTAAAAGTAAAAATATGATTTTTTTTTATATTATAATTTAACAACACAATTTTTTTGACCTATTTCCATACGGATAAAATGAAAATAACTTTTAGAAATCATATTTTGTTCATTTCCCACATGAATAATTATTTTTGATAATAGACCCTCCACATAATATATCCAAATACAAACCTAAGCATTGTACATATAATGCACAATATGTACATATAAAACTAAAAGTAACTATTATATAGGTAATATTTATATTGGAACCCTATCTTCCTCAGAATGACACATATGATTGTGAAATTTTATTTCTTTCTCATCATAATAATTTTCCTCTTTTTATTCTTGGTATTATATTATAATTTGACAACTTTAGGTATGGTTTCATATTGCTTTCTTATTCACACCACGTAAACTTTTAGTATATATTACCTTCACTTAAAAAAAAGTTTCAATGAGGTACATTTATTTGTTATGTACTTTAATCAAATTCTAATCATCAACATTGTGTTCACTATTCATATGTTTACATATTAGTTTTGAATTAATTTCCATCCATAACATAATGGCCTCGCATGTGAAAGCTACAAACATACCATCCATAAGTGCTTTTTAATCTAAGACATTGTGTTTTCTCCCATCTCTAAATGACTCTCTTTAAAATATTATATCATTGTTGGGATGGATATAAAAAATCTATGTATACTTTAATTCATATTTTTTTTGAAAATAAATAAAATAAAATTTAGAACATTTCTTTTTAGTACATTGTATTTATTATAAATAAATAATAATTTATCCCTTCAATTCACCTATTTTAGACTTCATACTTATAATTTTTTCACATATACATACATAATAGAGCATGAATTAAACATACTTGAAAAAATATGCAAAAACCTCTACCATCATCAAGGATCCATTGGTTTAAAATGACTAATTAGATTTCCTCTATGATAACTACAAATGAGATATAGATTATAGTGCTACTCTACTATAAAGGAGAAAGGTAGTGATCTAAAAAACAATGAACATAGATTATGATATGTCAAATGGTAGTAATGAGATTTATAATTTCTAAAATGAACCAAACATGACCTAAATATATTGTATTGTAAAGGGAATGGATAAGGTTTCAAATGTTAGGTGAATTTTTTTTCATATTTATAAATTAATAAATAATTTTATATTTATAATACATAAGAAAGACCTCAATCCATGTGTTAGTAACGATTTCATATATAAATGTAAATGGTGAAAAAATTAAAATTTGAAATTTAAAGAATATATTGTTGAAGTGACTCAAAGAATAATTTTTACCATATATTGTCAAATTTGATGTCACATCCTGACTCTAATATTCCATTTAGATCTTTTGATCATTTATTTTGAATATTTTTGAATCCCTAGTGATTCAAAATATATTTGAATCCCTTGGGATTCTATAAATTTATCTTGGTCATAACCAAAGCTAGTATAATTTTTTAATGGAATAAAAATATAACAAAACAAAAGGTAAGGAATATTGGAGGAAGTAGAATATTGTAAGGTTTTTTACATAATTATTTTTTAATTCACTTTACTTCATACTTTGACTTATGATAATATTTCACTTTACCTCTTTCCTCTTATAATTGTCTCATATTCCACTTGTATCCTTTTGTGATATAAAAATTAACCATTCCCAACTTTATATAGTAAAATGGAAGCACAACCATGACATAACTGGATATAGTCTAATAGTGGAAATAAATATACTATTAGTATTTTCCTATCCTTCAAATCCAACCCTTAAATGCCTATTACTTCAAAAATAGGTTAACTACATAAAGAGACCCCCTTAATATTTTTTATGATACTGATCTTAGATTTTTGTGATTTATTAATCCTCAATATTAATGAATGTGAATACTACAACCCGCTAGTGAAAAACTTTGGTGTGAGATTAATGTGAACCTTTTCTAAATTTTTCACAATAAAAAATTATTGTGAGTAAAATAGTAAGAATACATAAGGCTAATTCCAATTCATTCTATGTACCTTTTTAATGCAAAAATAACTACACAATGTAGGTTGTGTTTTATTTAAATGCCTCAAATTCTATGGATTTAAGTGTTATAAGTTTGACTATAAAAATGAATAATAAATTTACTTGGAAAATTAATGAAATAAAAAAAAAGCTTAAATTTTCTTTACTGCATTAAGTTTTTTAAGCTATCATATTGGTAAGGTTTCTCATTAATAAAAGAACTCAACCCATATAAATAGAATAACATAATCTATACCCTCACTTAATGTAAGTGCAACTCTCCTCTTCATTTGATAGGTTTGCTTATGTACACTTCTTATTCTCCTCGGGATCCCCTTTTTTAATCCCAACCATAATAAAGAGCTTCAAATAAAGTCATTAAAATGAATTTTGATTGCATAACTGAAAACTAATCATATAAGGTTGTCTATTTAGTGTCTCAGGGGTTAAAACTCCTTAATGGGAGAAGTAAATATATCTATTGTTCGAGGGGTTAGTTCACTTTAAAATTTAAGTGATAGAACTCAGCCAATGAAATTTATAAAATTTATATATATTAAGCAACAACCTTCACGAAATTTAAGATTTTCTCCCTATCAATTAACGGATTCAACTGCACTTAGTCCTTGATCAATGGAAGTGGTACTCACATGTTTTCTTATAAAAATAAAGGAATGAACACTTAAATTAAATATCGAAGGAGAGTGTGACTTATTGAAGATCATTTCTCTCTCTATGGTTGAGGTTCCAAAAGAGTACTCATTAATTTCCTATGGATCCAGTTCATTTTTGGAAGTATTGTCAAATATAAGATTAACAGAGAAAAATAGATAGCTGTTCTCAAAGAAATGGTTCCTGTAATGCTTATGGGTTTGATTGCTGAGAGGGAATTTGCACCCATAAAGGCGTATTATGGACAGAGCATCGCCAAAGGAAAAACTAAAAACTACCCATCCATAATCAAATTATGTTTATTAAAACATATGTTTAATACAGACATGTGAACAAAAGTTATGGACAATGAGAACTTACAGTTTCTTAGAATATAAAAAACATACTTCAAACAGTGAGAGATGGCAGTTTTGACTGGCATACAAAAACAGTATGAATTTATAGTTCCCATAGCGGCCCCCACAATAGTAATGGATCCACATCCTCATTATACATGAAAACTTCAAGTGGTTGTGATGTGGCATCGGAGGGATACAGAGCACGTTGAGCATCTTGAGATCCAGTGCCATGGAGAAATACAATCTTATCATACTGCAAACGCATATTCATGAGCTCTGCTTGGGTGTCTGCCAACTCGGTTTCCAGTTCAGCAATCCGGTTCTTTAGTTGATAGATGGCACTTGTACTACCATGGATGGGGTCCTTCACTCTTGCGCTTGCTTCATGCACCATGCTATTTACTGCGTCTTCTCTTTGCTCAGCCTCAAGACCCTAAATCAACACCAGATCAAAAGCATGAGTCCCACTATGCATAGCTGAAAAAAGATACAATTTCCCTTGTTTTGCTACCGAAAAGGGTGTATGACATATGGTTAAAATTTTATGACATTAATGGAATTTCACATTTAAAGAGATGGACAACCCTAAATCAAAATAATTGATAATAATCTGCATAACGCTGAAAGAACCGAGCACAGCGAATGAAATTTTATCATCTCTTAAAGAAGTAGAAATAAAGCATTCATACTTGAAGCAATTTGACAATATGACTTGTTCCAAACACACTCTGCACCGTGGCAAACTTATCTGGATCGTCTGAAGGAAAATGAGCAGCCAAAAGACATTGTTCTGAACATTTTTTGTGTTGCTTTCTACAAGCCGCACAAGCCGGAGATGGGATCTTTCTTTTTGCCATGTTTAGATAGAATGGTTTGTACACGTAATAACGAGTCCTAATTATAATAACATTGTGACACCAGGAAACTTGGCCACGTGGGATATTTCATCATTTCTTCTGTTTTTACAACTAAATATTGTAATGTTGACGTAAACCGAAAAACCGGGCTGACGTAAACAGTAACCAGTAAACATTAATTAATTTGTGGATTCATCTTCGAGTGTTGACTATTGTTGATAAAATCATCCGCCGCAATTGCATTGTCGGGAATGGTCGGTTCGAGATTTGTAAACAAACGCACGGAATGCACCGCCTCAGAGCTTATTCTCGCACATATATGTTTGCCAGCTGCGTGAGGCCAAAGTTTTACTTATTGCGTGTTCACAGCCACGTTTTAAACTCCTGGACTGGACGAGATGTCACGGCTCTGAATGTAGCCTATTTCTATCCATTTCATCGGAATGTTCACTAGTCTTCGGAACCATAACGTACCCATCTTATAGATTCCACAAAATAAGTTGATCCAAGTTAAAAGTCTATGTTGTACACCTTTATCTTAATTAAATGTAGGCAGTAAGATTTGCACTAAGACCTAATAATTAGGATTTAATATATTACTAAAAGATTTGTTTTTAAACACATAGAGAAAGTGTGATAACATTCATTAAAATAAAAATGAAATAAAATAAAAAAATTATTTTAATATTATAATATATTATATTGACATGTATTAATTATTAGATTGAACTTTGCATTTCATATTTAAGTGATTGCCCACTATGAATATTAGAGGATGGATACAATTACTTTTATTTTTGATTGTGATAACATTAATGTGGCCGCATCACATGAACTTATGGTCACTAGTGATTAGGTGATTGACACAAAGATGAGTAGTTAATAAAATGAATCAATGGTGCAATAAATTTTTTTTACGGTGATATTTAAATATTTATCTTATTATGTTAGATACTAAAAAACAAATTATGCTATATTTTAATGTGTATATACGGATGCAAAGGTTTGCTAGATGTGTTGTTAGCCCTTGAAACTAATCATTGAATTAATAAAATATCTAAAAAATTTAATCTATATATGATCTCATTATCTATGAGAGAAAATCTAATATTGCAATATGAGTAATTTTGATTTATGGTATCAAATTGAAGCGATTTGTAGATCTATTTTAAGGTTTTAAAGAAAGTGTTTCATGAGAAAATATATGGATAAGTTCCGGTCAATATTAACATTAGTTTAAGGTAAGATTTTTCTTCCAAATAACACAAGTAATTGGTTGTATTTATATTTTTTAAGTATTATATACCTTTTATAACATGGAATCATAGCTTATTGTAAACAAAGTTCTATTAAAAATATTTTTATTTGATCGTAAGTTTGATGTACAGATACTATTAATTATTTTTGTTTTCACACAATGAAACATTTATTCTACCTATTCACTAAGAAAGTAAATAAATATCTATTGGTTTTATTTTCTATTGCATAAAATTAAATGACTTTATATTCCATTAAGACATATTCAGATTACTTTCTTTAAAATTAACAAACTTGTAAATTTAACAAAGTAATATGATATATAAGTTTTTCACGGATTATTATGCCTATCTAATACTTTTTCTCTTATGATAATTTTTTATTTATAAATATTTAATTTCATGATTTTTTTTCCAATGCCGTGTTTATAATTCTCATGGAAAATGACATTGGGTTTTCTTAAGGATGGGAAAGCTTCTTGGTTTAATCTTAAGTATTCAGGGAACAATTCTCATGCATTAGCATTTTGCATTTTCTATTGAATGGTTTCATAATTTTTTTGTGATTGTCATTTATTCTTCTTAAATATTTTGATACAAGTTGGTAAGGTCATGATTTTGCTTCTATCATTTCCATTATAATTTGTATTTTGAAATCTCTCTACATACCATACATTAATGTTTTAATTTTTTTTAAAGATAATTATATATTTTATTTATGATTTTATATACATACACAATACATAATTGGCTCAAAAATTTCACTTATTCTTCTCACTTTTTATTGTATAGGTTTTTAGGGGCTTCACTTTTATACCAAATCCACTTTATATACTTTTTCATGCTAGCATACATTTTGAAATATTTTTAGTCTTTTATTAGGTTCTGCTCAAGAAGAGAGGGATTTTTGGTATAATTTGAAGCATACAGAAACATGACTAATGCGTTGGCTTTTTCATTCTAGCAAAGTTAAAAAAATTAGACCCCTTTTTAGTATTTTTCTTTATGTATATAAGGATGTGGATATGTTGCAAGGCCTTTATTTATAGTTAACGTTGTAATCAAAAGTTGCTACTTGACTATTGTTATAATATAACATAATATTATTACATTATATATAATTATATTATTAATATGAATTTTTAGTTATATAATATTAATATTTTTAATATTTAAAATAATTTATATTTTTATATAATAATTTATATAATTATATATTAATAACTATATATATATAGATTAACCTTTTGAATTTGAAGCACATACCAGTGATATTGATATATTTTCTGTCAACGATGAGTTTGTTTTCTCAATTAATGTTGGTTGCCCCCTCTATACATAAGGATGATGCATATATTAACTTGATGTGTTATTAATTTTATGAGCAAGCTTGTTATATGTGTTGTATATTTTTTTTCAAACCAATATAATGTTATTCAATGGTACATCATCATTTTAAGTTCTATTTAAATAAATTGAGTTTAAGTCTTAATTTAAGGGTACTGTTGATTGTTTATTTTGTTTGTTTTGTTTGTTTGTTTTTTTATAAATTGATCTTTTGATTTTTAATAAGGATTTTAATGTATTGGGAGGGAAAACATAACATGTAATAAGTTAAATATTTGGTGAGATATCCCCAAAAAAATAATTTAATAAGATAATTGTATCATTTTTCATGCCTTCTTTCTATTTGTGGATTAAAGTTATACAAATTTATGTTTTAGCTTAAACTCAAAGCTTGAAAATTTAATTTTTAATTTAGTTTCATCATTAAATGATTAGAGAAAATTAATACATATTTAATTGATAAATTTGTCACTTCAAATATCTAAAAAAAATTGTTTAAATTAGGTTTTTTTTTGGGTCTATGTTGTGATTATTTTGATGGTATTATTACCATCAAAGAGTGATGATATTGAAAGTAGTTAGTGATTAAAATTTTCATTATTATCATTTTAAATTATAGGAAATTCAATTATGATTAGTCTCGAGAAATACATGACATCTTTCCTCTAATTTAGAATCTGCATTAAGCACTTTTGCTACAATTAATAATTAGTGTGTATTATTAGAATTATATTTAAGATGAAACCTTATTGATACAACCAAACATGGATGGTATATTGTGGTAGAAGAATTCTTGAAACAATATTTCATGAGAAATCATCTCTTAAAATTAAATTTATTTATTGGTTCAAAGTAAAAAAAATTATATCTATAATATGTTTTTGAATTTAAATCTAATATTATATTAGGTAATTTTTTTTTAGTTAAATAGATTAGATGGATTAAAATATAATACATGTATTTGTAGCTATTTAATGTAGTTAATTAATAGTTAATCATTTTTAATTTAATTAATCATTTAATTGAAAAAATATCTTTTGTTACTTTAAAAAACAATTAATTACTGAATTTCTCTATTTTTTATTAAAAGATGAAGCAGGTTTCAGGTGATCTATACTCGATAAATATTAATAATAATAATTATAATTGTTGAAGCACCTATTATTATTATTATTATTATTATTATTATTATTATTATTATTATTATTATTATTATTATTATTATTATTATTATTATTATTATTATTATTATTATTAAAAATAAAATTAAATAAAATTATAGTGAATTGTATAAAAAATGATAAATGCTGCAAAATTATTTTTTAGAAAATTTATTTATTATTAGTAAACATAAATTTTGAAAGGACCCAACCCTTAATTAAAAAGAAAAATTATAAAATAATCGAAATCTAAAATGATTCCACTACCACCAAAAATAAAAACAAACAATAATAAAACAACTCTACTACAGCCACAACCAAACACAACTTAAACCCTACCAAACCATTTTCTATTTGGAGTCTATGGGTTATACCAGATGATTCCAAATCCTTCTTGCCACATCCTCTCTATTTTTTCCTACTACTGTGCAAACTCCCCCATCCACGTCCTCAGGATAAACGGGAATGGCTATTTCAAAAGAATCAGAAGAATTATTCACAGATAGCTTATCCACAAGATCTAAACATGAATCAAGACTTATATATTTTTCCCCTTGAATCAATCAGAGAAGCTCAATCTCTCCCTGATTTCTCCTCTGCATTTTTTAGATACTGGTTTATCTTCTCATGGTTACTCCTCTTTTTAATCTGAATTTGCTCTCTGGAAAGAGTCCCGAATACAAAAATTCCTTGAGAGATTCAGAAAATTTCTTTTCAAAATCATTATTCTCAATATCATTATTAACAAAAATATGCTCAGGAAAAGAATCCTTTCACCAAGAAACACCTTTCTTTCTCAAAGAAAAATTACATGCTGCTATCAAATGACCTCCTTGAAAACATTTTCTACATTGAAAGGGAAAAGTTTCATTATTTATAGATTGTTTCAAGACCATTTCTTTGACCTTAAATTCAGTATACTCAAGGAGATATTCAGATATCTTCAAATTAACCAAAATGTGATCAAAAGTAGAATGATGATAAGATTCAGTCTTGGATTCCAACAAAACATACTCACACAAAGTGTTCCCAATGGTTGTGAGTCAAATGTTTGACCAAAACTACAACAGTAAATAGGGCAACCTCACCAAAATGGGTCTGATATTAAATACCTCCTTGAGAGAGTTGAATGATGGAAACCAGAACATTAGATTAATCTGATCCCAAGAACACATGGAATCCTGAAACACTGAAAATCTATTTTCAAGAAGATTATTAAAAAAAAAAAAACCTTGCAAAGGGGTCAAGGGTAAGACTACCTATCATCAGCGGCTTCCATTTATCCATAATCCATCTGTGTAAGTCAGGGAGACAAGGCCGAATATTGGAAAAGTTTAAGATAATACCAAATTTCTCCAGATTTTGTTCACGATCTAACACTTTTTTTAAGAAGATATCTTTAAAAAAAGAGATTGAATCACCTTGGCTGGGACTAACAGCTTCCAACCTTGTTTAGTCCTAAAAAAAAGGCATCAGCGTAGGAGGGGAGTCAGATTTCCTCCCCTGTTTTCCACTTTATTTTTTATTTGTACTTCCTACAATATTTATATTATCAGAAGTAGATTACTCCTGTCACCACAGCCTATCTGTCAACACCTTTTTCCAAAGTATTCATAGCAGTTCCATCGTTACAGAAGGATTCCTCACCGATCCATTTATTTCAGCCAAGGGTCACTGTCTATCGATCAGTTCCTCTACCGCTATCACAACAAAAGATTCATCAACCACGGCTAACTACTGTCCCATGCCCATTTCATTATCCAAAAATCTACAATGGTCACGAGAATCCACCAATCACGCAGCTACAGGGGTCGAAACCCTAACAACGCATTTAGGGTTTTTCATTTTGAAACCAAGTTCAAAGTCAAGTAATTGGTTTTGAGACCTTGAATGCATTCAAATATTTTAATTAATATGTTAATTTTTTATAACAACAAATGATTTTTTTTTCTAAATTAATATACGAAATTATATTTTTTAATTGCAATTATTTTGTAATGTCTAAATATATAGATAATGATGTATTTGTTGTGAAACATAATGTAATATACAATAGTTTGGTTATATAAATTCCAATATATTTTAAACAAATAGTTAATTAGGTGTAATTTATTTAAATGAATGATTAAAAAATAAAAGTTGTATTATATAGTTTATTTATATATTAGGTTCCTAATTTTATTGAAAATTTATAGGATCCATTAATTACGATATTGTATCAAATCATTACTTTTTTAAATTAATTTGAATAATCAATAATTAATAAATATTAAATTTATTTGAGATAAAATTTGTTGTTCTTTTTATTGGTTAATTTACTATAATTTCAAATGTAATATTTTTGTAAATGAACAATTTAAGTGAAACTTAACATATTATGAAGTTAATTTACTTAGTATTTAAATATATGTTGTTGTATTGAAAGAAAATAATAATATGAAAACACATAAAATGAAAAATAGATTTTGGATAATGTTAACAACACCATACTTTATTAATTTGTCATAGTTTTTTACACAATTACACAAACCAATATTTAAGCAAAAGAACAAATTCTTTTGTTAATTTTAAATATTTATTTAAAAAAATAAAAATGAGTATTTACATACTTTCTTAATTTGCATTAATTTTTTACACAATTACAATAAACAAAAGAACAAATTCTTTTTTAAATTTTGAATATTTATTTAAAAAAATAAAAATGAGTATTTAAATAAATCACAACTTGAAATAAGAGTTTCTATTTAAAACTAAAAATCTAATAAAAAAGAAATGATACTTAAATTTAACTGAACTTTATTTTTTTTTAGTAGCTACTATTTTTATAAACTTTTCGTCTAAAGCATAGATAAGCATACTAATTATCCCTTGTTATCTACATTCCTAAATAGAGTACTATGGTGACTTCACATGAAGTTTATATTTGGTTTCAAAAAATTTAAATTTTAAAAATTTATAAAATATCAAAAAATAAATTAAAATGTAAATTTTGGCCTCAAAAAGTTAATGAAACAATCATTGAATTGATAGAGCTACCTATGGTTATGTATCTCTTTGAGATATTTATTTTGAAAAAGGGGGCTCAAATAGGTTCCCAAATCAATAATTATGTCCTCCATAAGATACAATCTTGGATTATTCTCCTCTAGTTCAAAAAAACTCAGTTATTATGAGTTGTTTAGTTTAAACTTATTCCATTTCTCTTTGTCAATATTGTTATGAGTTGTTTAGTTTAAACTTATTCCATTTGTCTTTGTCAATATTATTCAATTTCCATTATAAAATACAAGTATATTCTTCCTATTTTAATTATTATAAATATACCAAATATTTTTTATAGTTACCTTAATGTTTCATGTCTTCTTGTTCCAAACTTGAGTTATCTTTTCTATCTTCTTCTTTAGTAATTGCTAGCTCCAATCCACTTCTTCATCTTCCCATTCATTATTCTCTCCATGAAATGTATATAAATTATAAATATTAAACAATACATAAATATCAATATTTTATATATTTTTTAATCTCATAAACATTGCCATTTATTTTCATCACAATTTTTTATAGATCAATCTTATTTTAATACAATATTTTATGTGTTCTTTAGGGAGATAATTATTTTATCATATAGAACTTAACTAATGATTCTTATTTAAATATATTAGGATTTATTTTTATATCAATTGTTTCATTATAATTATCATTGTTTTAATATAGATTTCTCCTTACATGATATTGTAATTTCTACAAATACTCTATAAATACCTCTACATCATCACTAACCCATTTTTCAATTATATAAATTATAAAAATAACTTAAAATTTATACAAAAAAACAATTTAAAATTGCAATTTTATTATTAATATATTTAATGAAATTTTAGAAGTAAAATCGATATGTGATAATCTTATTAATCTATGAGTGTTTTTTAGTTTTTCCAACAACTATTAATATTGTTATGTATTCTAAAGACATGTTTTAAAGTTGAATTTTAAATGGTTAAAAATTGTATCAGTTTTGTTACATAATGTAAGGTGTAATATGCACATATTGGTGTACACATCGATGTGTAACATTTGTTTTCTATTTCATGCATTGCTAATGTGGTACGCTTTGTGCTTATAAGAACACTATAGAGAAGAAGAGATGTTCCCTCATATACCAAGGTCCATCTACCCACAATGCATATCTAGAGAATGAATAATTATTTGTGAAATTATGTCTAATAAACAACATGTGGACTAAGAATGGCTAATTATTCCAAAGAGAATAAAAGGATGAATATTGAAAAAATTCTTAGACATATGACCACTACAATCATAATTGTAGTATGTAACCAAAAAATGTAGTGTGTCTCAAATGACAACATATTTATGGTTGGTGTGTTTGAACCATGTGATTTTTTATATGCATGTGGTGTGCAACTTTCAATTAAAAAATATGCCTTGGTTGGTGCTACTATTAAACATGATTATTTTTTCTTGGAATTCATCATGTGTGCTTGATGTTAATTCTACATGGAATGCTACTCAAAAGCTTGGACTTATATTTGTTTGTGGCTTTTTTGTCAATAAATACACATTATTTTACATTACGATGGTGTAGTTTTTCACTAAGAATATTGTATGTGTGCATATCATTGCTTCTACATGGAATGTGGTTGTGAATCTTGTAGTTATTTAAATAGTGACTTATGTTTGGAGTGTGGTCAAAATGATCACATAGATTCTTTAGGTTTCTTGAAGAGATTTTAGGATGAGGAACTTAGTGCAAAAGTGCCAAAACCTAGGCCATTATGCACTGAGTGTGATGTTTAAGCAACATTTATCCTTGATTCTAGGGAGAAGTTAATGAATCCATAATATGAATTCATTACAATTGGTCTAACCAAGACCAATGTTACACCATCTCATATCCACTTATAGGATATTTATGATGTCTTAACCACCTTTGCCTAAGCCTTAGTCTTCATATCTAATTTGATTCAATATATTTAAACCAAATTCCTTGCTGAACTTTTGAAAAAACCAAATAATATTGTTGAATAATCATTTTTTGATGAAAAATAATGACTTGAAAAGTTCTCATCTGTCATTTTTTAAGCATCACATCTCAATATTTGGCATGTTGAAGGATTCATAACTAAAGGATATAGTTCTTATAACTTTGCACACATTAATTCCAATCACTTTAATTATTTTTATTTATTATATAGCTCTTATAATATACTATGCATGAAAATAAAACATCTACCATCATATTGAACAAGGCCATAGAGGATGAGATCAACAATATTAATGTTTAACATCATGGTATATGCACAAGAAGTTATTTACTGTATCCATGACAATAAATTAATTATAACACACACATACCACCATATGACTATAAGATATCATGGATTATCAATCCTCTTTTTATTATCTTAATTAAAGGAACTAAAACTATTTTTCATGACTATAAATTATTTTGAAATTATTGATTATGATTTTGTAGATGTGGATCTCATAAATAAATTGACTATTTTATTTATACTAGAGGCATTCTATTTGACAAAAAATCCAAAAATTCATCTCACATCCCACCTAAAAACCTAATTTTTTTCCCTCCCATCATCTATTGAAACGTGGGTAGGGTGAAGGGGTTCAACTATTGACATATGGGTAGGGTGCATTAGAGGTATTCTTTGTAGACCCCATGTGTTTTGAAGGGGACTGGGATGGGTGGCAGTCTATGGTAAGTTTGACAAAAACAATCCAACATTTGAGAATAAAGAGATAATGAAGTTTAAGAAGTAAGTTTGAAAAAAACAAACCAATGTTTGAGAATAAAGAGATAATGAAGTTTAAGAAGTTATGGATTTGTGCACTATTTTCTATTGATGGCGTCCATGACCATGAGATAGCTCTTGATACATTTTTGCAAATCTCTATAAAAAAACCCATTTTTCAAAACCTTGATAGTAATGAACCTGGACCAATATAATAAAACTAGAGGTTTAAATGTTACAAGGAATGAGCCACCTCAAAGTAATGATATTCACATTATTATTATTCAAGATTTGGTTCCTTTAAGTAAGATAATAAAAGGATGATCGACTGCCCATGATTTATCTACCCAATCCTATAAGCTTTTTATATTTATCTTGAAACTTTTGTAGGCTCAAAAAGGCAAAAAAGAATTTTTACCCATTATTTAAACTAAAAATTCCCCTCCTAAACCTTTTCCTTTTGAAAAAAAATCTCCTATTAATACACCTTTGTGTTGCACTATGAACAAGCTCCTATGATCTTGAACAAACCCTCACAAGCCAGTGGGTTCCTTAGACTAGAATGCATAAAAAACATGCACCTTAATGTATGATGTGAATTAAGTCTTTCTTTAGATTACAATACGTGTCAGGTTAGGCAACTCAATAATTGTATGGTTCACCTTACTTTTTAGTATAATTATTATATGATATAAAACTTTGGTTTTGTTTTCTATATAATTATAATATCTTTTCATAAAATAATATTTTTTATTGTAATCTCATAATTATATTAATTGATATATATATATATATATATATATATATATATATATATATATATATATTATGTAATATATTTTTTATTTGATAGAAAAATTATATATTTTAAAACGACATGTGACCTAATACATGGGTATAATAGTTAAGCTCAAATGAAGCACTTCATTAGGTGGCCCAGGAAGAAAAAAAGGCATACCAAAAGAAACAAACCTATTTACAACCATAAACCAGTTAAAAATAGAGAGTATTGTACAAATCATCTTTTTACACAAAATTACCTTAAAATAACCGTAAAACATCATTCCTTTTAGGAGAAACACATGGGGCTAAACATACTATAGGAAAATCAACAAAGCATATGATACACATTTCAAAACTTGACACCATCTTCCATGAAACTATTGCTTATGCATATCACACCGTTCCTTCTATGAGACTTTTGCGCAGGGCCATCCTGAACAGATGATTAGACTTTTGTTCTTCAGCCTTTTTTATTCCTCTATACTTTTGTTCACCCCACCTTGTCTTTGATAGAGTCTGAGTCTATTGGTAAAGAGATTTATATTAATTTGAATGACAGGGATTTGTCTTCAACTGAAGTTACAACTGATTTTTCTACCCTTGGTATTTGGGAAACGGTGTGTGGAATGTGGTTGAAAATTGTTTGGGGAATAGTGTGGTGAATAATTTTAAAATTATAAGTTTATATTTTCCATAATTAAATATAGCACAATGTTATAATGAATAGAATAAGAAAATTATATGGAGATAAAGGGTATGGAATATTGGTGTTTAGAGGACACAACACATGGAATGAACTGCCTAAGATCCTAATATATGTTTGTCAGTTAGAGTTTTATTTATTACATATTTACACCCAAATTTTAAACTCCTAGATGAGATGTCATGGCTCTGAAAGTAACATATGTATATCCATTTCATCTCACTCTTCACAAGTCTTCAATGGATCACTTTACTAAAAGTGATGCTTCAACCTTAAGCAATGATTCTGCAAAATAATTTTATCCATGTTAAAAGTTTATGTTACTAATTAAATGCAGGTAGTACAGTTTACACTATTACCTAATAATTCATATCTATATCTTTCATATAAAAATCTTTTACTAAAATAATTAAATTAATTAATTAATATTATTGTTTTTGTCAAGAATTATATTTCAATTAGTATTTTTGTGAATAGATTAAAGAAGATATGGACATTGTAGTTTATGTTATTCATATAAATGCAAATATTTAGATAAAGAGGATAAAGAGGTAAAGTATGATAACATTCTTAAAACTATAAGAAAAAGAAATTAATTTTATTTATGTGTGTGTGTGTGTGTGTGTGTGTGTGTGTGTGTGTGTGTGTGTGTGTGTGTGTGTGTGTGTGTGTGTGTGTGTGTGTGTGTGTGTGTGTGTGTGTGTGAATTGTCATATTGAGCCTTGAATTTTATATATAAGTGATTGTCCATAATAGATGTTAAAAGATGGATATGATTTCATTTCTTATTTCTGATGTGTGACATGCATTGGTGTGACCACATCATATGACTTTATAGTCATCATCTAGAATGTGTTTTCCCACTGGTGACTAGGTGATTGATAAAAAAATATAAGTGGTTAATAAATTAAACCAATGATGTAGATACATTTTCCACAAAGATAGTCAATATTTATCTTCATACTTTAAACACCATTAATAATTTTTGTTATATTTTAATGTATATGTAAAGATGCAAAGTTTTTCTAAGTGTGTAGTTATCCCTTAAAAATAATGGTCGAATTAACATATATATATATATATATATATATATATATATATATATATATATATATATATACATATATATATATATATATACATATATATATATATATATATATACATATATATATATATATACATACATATATACATACATATATACATACATATATATACATATATATATATATACATATATATATATATATATATATATATATATACATATATATATATATATACATACATATATATATATATATATATATATATATATATATATATATATATATATATATATATATATATATATATATATATGTGATCTTTTTATCTATTAGAGCAAGTTGTATATTGTACTAAGATAAAGTTTAAATGAGGGTATACAATTGATGCAATTTCTAGATCTATTACATGGTTTTAAATAAGGTGTCTCATTGGAAAATGGTAGAAAACAAATGAAGTTGATAATTTTATTCATGCAAATGGAACAACATATATACAATACAGTTAACTAAAAATATCTAATCGATTAGTGACAAGGGAAGAAGTTGAAAAATTCTTTCAACTGTAATGGTATTATCTCATTACAATAAATAATATAATATTTATCGCTATATTTATGCTATCATTCCCCACCTTATTACATTAATTTTATAAACACCATATTCTTGATAGCTGACTCCCCTTATTTCAAACACTGTAAAAAGATTTACACTCTCCGTGTAGCCTGCCATCTTCGTGGTTTTGTGGTCTTGGTGGCACCTTGGTTTTTCCTTGCAGGATTACCAAAAACCTAGAAGTGACTGGAGAACATCTCTTTGCTTAACATTTTTGGTGGTTTCTTGGATTACCACAAACCCATATAGTTTTCTATTACAAGTTGACCATGAACTTGGAGGTGTCAGGAGGTCTCAACTGTTTTATACACTTCGATGGTTTCTCGGATTTACACAAACCCTTTTCCAAGAATCAAGTGCTACTTTAGTGTTTTTGCTCCCCACAAACCAGAAAATGATGTTGAGTCTTTTATTAAAAAACACACTACATACTCAAAATCACACCATGCATAACATAAAACAAACACACTAAAAGTGTCACCATAACAATGATGTGACCGCGTCGTCGATGATTTATGAGGGGATGTCAATTATCCTCCAGTCTCTAGTATTAAAAACTACTTACTCAACAAATATGACTTTGAACATCAATCTGTGCATGTCATTTTTAAGATAAAACTCTCCTACTGACACATACAACTTAAGGCATCGAGTTCCCTAATAATACGTTCGTATAAATAAAATTTAACTTTTTAAATGTAAAAATGACTCGATAATATTATTAACTTAACAAAATGATAAACCCCTAATAATTTTTTTTAAGAATAAAATAAAAACACTAAATTTGTAATAATATTGTTGACTAATAATAACCTATACGTAAACCATAAAACATAAAGACATATTGCCAAATCATAATTGTATAACATAACTTGAAAACTTAATATAGACATTAGATTTTAGCTTATATGAATTTAATCTAAAAGATATATTAAAATTGACATAACTATAATGAATAATCACCTAACTTAGACTTAAATATTGACATAACTATACTTAAATAAAGCACTTAAGACTTGACCCACACATCCTTTAGATCTTTTGACTTTTATATATATATATATATATATATATATATATATATATATATATATATATATATATATATATATATATATGCACATCTCTTTCTACCAATGGAGCCTCAAAAAATGTGGTGAAGATGGCTTTGATCACGTGGAAAAGACAACTGTAAATTCTCACGTAGAGATAACAAAGTAATCTGCCACATAAGGTAGACCGTTAAGAATTCTATAGATTTGATGACTATTGCGAATCAGAAGGCTCGATCTTCGATACAAGAAAGAGATTGATGACTGTAATTTGTAGCTACGTATTAGCTAAAAACTGCAAATGGCGTCGATTATTTAATATTTATAAAATAAAGCTCTACAAATGCATTTGAAAACACATAGACCAGGTATATGGAACGCTGCAACACTATTTACCATTTCTTCTTGCAATTCCAATTCAGGTTAAGGTGGGGGTGGTCTCTTCTGTAGAGCTTTCAAACAACAACCATACAACCATAGCTGCAAAATGAACTCTAATAGAAATATTCTGATGCCTCCACAGGATCACATCAGCAGCCTTTCCACCTACCGTAATTTGATGAATAGATCTCTCCTAATTGAATAGAGCCTATACAGGTAAATTAAAGCACAATCCACAGCAGCTAAACAGAGCGTAGATCATGTGCAGGTCTGAAGTTGTTACGGTTAGATCCGATATAATTTTCGACACAAAAATCTGATGACACGGGTCTGACAGGAACTAATACATGATCATATTCACAAATGGCGCTAATAAAACTAACTAGGCAAATAAACTATTCATAAATAGTCTTTTCATCAACTGAGAAATCTCATCAGATGGGGCGATGAAGAATAATGTTCGCCCCTGTAAATAATTCACTTTCTCATCACAGATCAGGACCGGTGATGCTTTCATACCAAACTGGTAGCAAACAAATGAACTCGATTGTTTTCTTCATGCAAACGGAGCAACATATATAGAATACAGTTAAACAGAAATAACTAAACGATTAGAGAAAGAGAGGAATCTGGAAAATTCTTCCAGCTGTAATGGTATTATCTCATAACAATAAATAATGTAATATTTAGCGCTATATCTATGTTATCAGAAAATACATGGCCAAATTACGGTCACTGTTAGCATCAGTTCAAAGTAGGATCTATCTTCTTAATAAAACAAATAATTAATTGTGTTTGCATTTTTTTCTAAATATTATTATTTTTTATTATAGGATGGAAAGATGGTTTCTTGTAGGCAAAGTTCTGTTAATATTTTTATTTATTCTATAATAAGTTTGATGCGCAAATACTATTGTTTTTTCACAACCAAACATTGTTTTTTCCTATTCAATAGGGAAATGAAGGTCTACTATTGTTATAGATCAACACACTTATATTAGAGACTGGTCATGCAACCATTTTTGAGTTAAACTCAAACTGGTATCTCTGCAGGAATTGTTTGTGGTGGAAATGTTTTCCAGATAATTAGACATATTAAAATCACATTCTCTAAAATTATCCAACTTGTAAGTTTAAGGAAGTAATATCACATATTACAATCACCTTCTTTTTCTTTTTCTTTTTCTTTCTTTTTTTTTTTTTGGGTCATAATGACCATATGAGTTTTTCCTGACTCTCTTTGCCTATTATTATGTTTTTTCTTATTTAAAATCTTTGTGCATGTTTATAAGGACAAGATTTTATTTTTTCTTAAGTATTATTTTATCATTACAAGTTGCTTCATGGGTAATTATATGGATAATTTATGGTTGGGGTTAACATCATATTAAGGTAAGATTTATCTTTTGAATAACATAAATGATTGGATATGCTATCATTGGTGTTTTTAATAGTATTATGTTGTTTGATGACATGGAATCATTAGATTCTTGTAAATATATATTTGTTAATTTTATAATGTGTTGTATGATATTAAATGTCTCTAGATTCAAATCGGACATATTTGGGTTATGTTCATTAAAATTATCAAGATTGTAAGATTAACAAAGTAATAATATGTATGGGATTTTCATGGTTTGTTATGTGTAACTACTAAATTTTATCTTCTCAGGGTATTTTGTATAGATGTGTAAAGGTTTTTGCTTTAATTTTTTTTTCAAAGTTTTGCTTTACCATTTTTAAAAGATAGGGCTAAAAACATCAGTTTTGGGTGGACGTGAAACCATGAATACAAAATATATAGTGATGAAACTCTAATGATATGCCACAATATATATATCATGAGGTACAAAATAAACAATAGGCAACTAAACCATACCCTGCCTAAAAGGCAAAACTACCTATAATAGAAGACCAACTAGAAATATAGAGTCTTCATCAAAAATTCTATCTCCAAGAAATCATAGAATTATCATTGCAAATTAGAGACCTACCAAAAATACAAAACAAAGAAAACACATAATACACATTTCATATCTAACTACAAACTAGTATTGGGTTAACAACTGCAAGATGAAGACCAACCAATGGAAGGTGTCCTGTTTTAGAACAAGGATCTTCTAACAAAATTTAACATTGTGTGACCTTATTTATATTCAACTAAATTATAGAAATCCACTTGGGTTGAGCGTCATCCTAAGTCATTTATCCTACCTTTCATAAGCCCCCAGGATAAATAGTCATGTTGAAGGATTGAACCTATGATCTTATGTCATTTACATTTTTTGCATCTTGGTCTACCCATCCTTATCTTATGTAGTTTCTAGGTCAACTGGTAAATATATTTAAATTTGATTTAAGGACTGAGATTTATCTTCCACTATAACGTCTTCCATTATTTTTGCCCTTGGTATTTATGTTTATTGAATGTCTTCCTTAGACACCATTTAGATAGGGATTTGTAATCCCAATTCTAATTCTCTTTCAGATAAATTATTAACTTTAGGATGATATTATAAACAAATAAACATATACGGTCCTCATTTTGAGAATCATGCTCAGACATTTCTAAGGTAGAGTCAAAATCTTTGCTCTCTAAATCAGTGGCATTCACATTGATATGGGTAGGACAAAAGTCTATCCAACAAGATTTTTATTTCTTATAAGGTTATTACAATCTTTGATCAAATTACTTGTGTTAAAGTAGTTATGATAGCAAAATAATAGAACTTTATAGTCGATGGGTTGGGACCAAGAGTGATCACTTACTTGCAAGGTAATTTTATCAAGAATATATTTGGAGGTGTCAACATTTACCAAAATTTTGGCAATGTTAGTATGACAAAACAATATAGTATTTGGGTGTGTTTGTAAAAATGTTTCCTTGGAGTTTCTTATAAATTTATAGCTAAGAGAATACTATAATTGGAATGGAAGGTAGGGTAGTTGTATCTAGATTGTTCTTTCATCTAGGGGTCTAGTGAGGGGGTTAAAGTAGGGGGACCAAGGTTTCATGATTAAAAGGTGTTGATTCAAACTCAATAACTAGACTTTAATTAATTATTTATATTTATTTTATTCAAATACAACAATAAAAATTATCTTGATAGTAGGGTTAATTTCGATCCTACCTTATAGAAAGGGTTGCCATTACTCCAAGATCTAGGAATGTAACTCTTAAAGTTTTGGCTAGAGATATACAAATCTATAGGTGATGCCACTAGAAGAGAAAAAGTATACATTGAATAGCACCTCCTTTGGTTGATTCTCATAAAGAATCACTACAGTGGGAGAAGAAGTGGGTTTTAAATGCTTTGAGCTGATCTAGGTGGTGGTTTGGATGTAGTGTCAACAAAAGATTTGGACTAGTTCTCTACCATGCCTTTATTGGAGTTGAAATCCAAGTTGATAAAGGGATCTACCTGCTCATTGATAGTAGTTTTATCATCTATAGGCATAGGGTGTAATTGAGTATGTCAACTCAAGGTAGGGGATCTAATTGCTACCCCTGTTATGGACTTGGAAGATGGTTGAAGCTATGTGTTAGGATATTCTTTGGTTGTGAAATAAAAACCTAGGAGAGTGGTCAGGATATGGGAGTTAATGGTCCTAGGTAATTCATCCTTCTCTATGTCAATGGATTGTAACACATCCTAGGTAAGGATCCTCTCCCTTGAACCACATTTACAATATCTATTCTATCTAAGAGATGGTCACCACCCATTATTTTTCACACCACATAGATTGGGCTAGGGATGGGAGGAAGGGAGAGATGGGGAAGGGATGAAAGGTTGGGTGGTATAAACCTATAATCACAATATGGGTTTGCCATGGGAGATGCAATGTTTTAAATATTTTGAATTTGTATGGGGTGGTATGCTAGGAATAGAAGACATGAATAATTTAAACAAATTAATGAATTACGAAATTTTGAAATATTTTACTCTTGATGTCTTATTAAACCATATTTTCACTATATATTTATGCTTTCTAAAATTATGCAGTAGATCTCATACATCTTTCATCTCAAGAATCTAGTTTAGTTTTATCATTATCATGCATAATGATATTGGGTTTTTCAACAAGGGAAAGCTTCTTGGTTTGGTCTTAAGAATTCAAGGGAAATTTTTTTGTGTTGGAATTTAAATTCTTTATTTTATGGTTCATAGGAGTTTTGTAATTGTCAGTTATTCTTCTCAAATATATATTTTTTATTTCTATAGGGATACAATTTTGTTTCTACCTGAGCCTTCTCATATCATTTTTATTATGGCTTGAATTTTGGGATCTTTCCAAATGCCATATGTTGATATTTACATTCTCATTTTTAAATTTTTTTTAGATGACTATATGAATTTTTTAATAATTTTATGTACATACCCGATACACAATTGGCTCAAGAAAGTCACATCTTCTCAAATCTTTTTAATAAGTTTTTAGGGTCATGACAATAATTTAATCTAAAGCCTCTTCATATCATTTTCATCGTAGCATACATTTTGAAATATTTTTAATTTTTATTAAGTTTCTTCTTAAGAAGAGAGAATTCTGATATAATTTCATGAATTCAAAAAAATAAGACTCATATATTTCCATATTCATTCTCTTAAAGTGGAAGAATTATGCCCTTATTAGTATTTTTTTGTGTCCATAAGATGTGGTTGTGTTGTAAGGACTTTAAGTTTAGTCTATGTTTTATTCAAAAGTGATTGGTTGACTCTTGTATAATATAGTATAATACTATTACATTATACTATTTTTACAATATTATATAAAATTTAAAGTACATTATACTGAGTTTATATTCATATTGTAAACCGTATAACTTTGAAGTACACACCAATGATATTGATATTTTTTCTGTCGATGATAAGTTTACTTTGTGAATGGATGCTACTTTTTCCCCACTAGATTTCAATTTATACATAAAAATTCAAAGATTATCATTATGTTTAATTAACCCATGAGAAAGAATTTTATATGTGTTCAAATAAATCTTTCAAACAAACATAATCCTATCCAATGGGAGCATCGTTATTTTGTGTTATGTTTTAATTGATCTTTTAAATTCCAATAAGAATATTAATTTTTGTTTGAATGCATCAACATTGAAAATGTTACATGTATCATGTTCAAGATTTGGTGAGATATATATTTTTGCCTAGAGTCTAGTCATGCATTGGTATGTGTTCAAAAAAACTATTTTGGTAAGATGATTTCAATATTTTTCATGCCTTCTTTCTATTTGTGGGTTAAAGCTATACAAATTTATGTTTTAACTTAAAATTAGAGCTTAAAAGGTTTATTTTTAATTTGGTTTCATCTTTTAATTTTTAGATAAAATATTATTATATAAATAAATGATAAATTTATCACTTCAAATATCTAAAAAATATATTTTATGTTATGTTCTTTTAGACTATTTTTTTTTTAAATTTTTATTACTATCAATAATTTATGAGCTTAAAATTAGTGATTCAATTTTTCATTATTATTATTTTTAGTTATAATAAACAATGATCAGTCCTGAGAAATACATGGCATCATTTCTCTAACACATAGTCTATGCATAAGTGCTTTTGTTGAAACTAGTGATTGATGCGCATTGATGGAATTATATCTTAAGATGAAACTTCAGTAATATGTCCCATGATGGATGGTATAATGTGTTACAATAATTTTTTAAAATACATCTAATGAGGAGATCATGGACCTATAAAATCTAATTTATTTATTAGTTTAGAGAATAAATTTTCAAAGCTATCATACATTTTTAAATTTGAACCTAATATTATATTAGATAAAAAAAAATTATTAGCTAAATAGATTAGTTTGCTTAAAATATAAAGTGTTTTTTCATCCATTTGATGTGGATAATTATTAGTGAATTAACTATAATTCAATTAATAATTTAATCTAAAAATCAATCTCTTGCTAATTAAAAATATAATTGATTGATGAATTTGTCTTTTATTTATTAAAAGATGGAGTAGTTTTCATGTGACCTATACTTGATAGATACAAATAATAATTATCAAAATTGTTTAAGCATTATTTTATTTTTTGATTCTTGAAAATTATTTTGTTGATAAAGGTATGATGGATTTTATAGGGGATGGCAAATATTGTAAAATTGGTTTTGAGATCTTGAATGCATTGGTATATTTATATTTAATTTTAAATGTTTTAATCAATACCTTAATGTTTTAAAATAATGAATGATTTTTTTCTTGAAATGAATATTTTAAAATTGTACTTTTTGAATTGAAATTGATTTGTGATGTCCAAGTCAATGCATATTGATGTGTTTGTTTTAATAAATAATATAATATACAATATTTTTATTATATACATTCTAATCAATTTAATATGAATGGCTATATTAGACATATCTTAGTTATTTAAATGATTAAAAATAGAAGGTCGCATCATTTATCTATCTAATAGGTTCATAATTTTATTGAAAATTTATAGTATTGATTAAATATGATATTGTATCAAATAGATAATTTCTCAATTAATTTGCATACTAAAAGATTGAAAAAAAATTAAACTTGTTTGAAATAAATTGTATTGTTATTCTTATTGGTTTTTTCAATATAGTTTAAAATGTTATATTTTAATAAACCAAAAATTTAAGCAATACTTAACATATTATGAAGTTATTTTACTTGGTTATTAAAAGAAAATTGTTTCATTTTTAAAAAATAGATGAAAACATGTGTAGTGTATAATAGCTTTGGAATAACATTAAAACACCTAATGTTATGATAGAAGAAAAATTTAACAAATAATAATTTGTCAAAAAAAATTGCATTCTAGACTACCAATAACTACATAATCAAAGATAAAAGGTGTGGTGAAAGGTTAGTTAACATTTTTATAATCATGCTCTATTTATTTTCCAAAATTTAATATTCTTAGTTGTATATTTAAAGGATTCAACCTTTGATGAATCCAAAAAACAAAATAGATCCAAAACACTTAAATACAAAGATAGTTATTAATCAGAAGAGAAAATTAGTTTTTAATTATTCATTATTTATTAATGAAATAAACAGATTATTTAGATAAATCAAAACTTGATATAAGATTTTACATGAATAACTAAACATCCATTATAAAATGAAATATACCTAGATTTAATCAAATTTTATATTTTTAGTAGTTACTATTTGTATAAAATTTTATTCAAAAGCTTGGATGGGATTAATGATTTCCCATTGTATCTACATCACTAAATAAAGTCCTAAGGTGACTTACAACTCAATTTCATGCCTGGTTGTGTGTGTGTGTGTGTGTGTGTGTGCGTGTGTGTGCGTGCGTGTGTGTGTGTGTGTGTGTGTGTGTGTGTGTGTGTGTGTGTGTGTGTGTGTGTGTGTGTGTGTGTGTGTGTGTGTGTCAAAAAATAAATTAAAATGAAAACTTTGGCTTCTAGATGGTTGATTTTGGCCTCAAAATTTTGACAAGACAACACTAGGTGGATAGCCTAAATTTTATTTACATATATCTTTAAGATAATTATTTTGAAAAGGAGAATCAAATAGGTTGTTGAATCTATAGTTATGGTCTCCACAAGATAGGATCTTGCATTGTTCTCCTCTAGTTCAAAAGAACTCAGCTCCTATGAGTTGTTCATTTAAAACTTTTTCCAATTTATATTTATCAATATTATTAAAGTCCCATTATAAAACAAAAGTATAGTATTCGTAATGTAATGATTATAGCGATACCAAATACCTTTTGTAGCTAGCTCGCCTAATGTTTCATGTCTTCTTATTTAAAACTTGTATTATCTTTCCTTGTTTCTTATTTGGTACTTGATAGCTCCAAGGCACCTATTATTCTTAGAATTTATTGTTCGCTCCATGAAATGAAAAAAACAATGAACACTAGATAAGTATCAAAATTTTGTACATAAATTATCTCATAAACATTGTCATTTATTTTCTTCATAATTTTACATAAACAAATTTTATTATAACTAAATTATTTGTGTTCTCTTTGGGTAAATACTTATTTTATCATATACATCGTAACTAATGATTCTTATTTAAATAAATTTGGACTTATTTTTATATATGTTATTTCTTGTTTCGATATACATTTTTCAAAATAGGCCAGTGGGTGATTTTATTGTAGAGTGATCACAAAAGTATTCTATAATGATGATGACCCTCGTTGTATTAAAAAACATGTAAGAAGATGTGAAACAATTACCTAATTATTAAATTGCCTTGCTTACAAATTATTTACTCTACTTTTCTCAATTACAATAGCTTGGTGAAGAGGAATATAAAGGAATAGGGGGAGTTAACTCACTGGAGAAATAAATGTGATACTGAGTGTAACTCACTGTGGAACTCATAGGAGAACTCATAGTGGAACTCAGTTGAACTCCAAGTGGAACTCACCCTCTCACCCACTTAACATTTTATCACACCTAAGTAAGCTAAAGCTACAAGTTTAGGAATTATCTATTTAATAAGTAAATATAATAATTAATATCTTACACTAACACCCCACCTTAAACATAGATTAGGTGGGAAGAAAAGAAAATATGGGCCCCAGTGATAAGGCCTGATGAGGTACATGTTGGTGCTTATATTTTCACCATCTATTTATATAGTTTCCCAAGGAAGAATGCAAGGGAAAATCTTGTATGGAGGCAAAAAATTAGGATAACAAATGTTTTAAATAGGTAGTTGGGCATAACATGGATATGTGTGCATATGTGGACATGAAAATATACTCAGCAGCCACACCAATGAAACTTACCATGTAGACAAAGGAACTAGGAGTAAGATTGGATGTTAAAAAGGCATATGCCTACATGGTAGTTGGTAGAGATGAAAATATTAAAAACAAGTTTGAAATTTGCTAAACATGTTATAGATTTTTGCCTAGGATCTAAGTGGTCAAAAGCAATTTTGAAAATTTTAAATCAATGACCAAGGTTATGCTGGAGGTTCTAGGGGTGAAAAGCAATTGTGTTTGAAGGGTAAGAACCCTACATAACTTGAGGCCTTAAATGCAGGTTTAACCTACGTCCTAGTTATGAATGACATGAATTTCATAGACATTTTCTCATGGATTCGGTAACAAATAAAGATGATGAAGGTTATGATGGCATAAATGATAAAATAAGGGTCATAGTTGGGTTCTTCCTAATATTTTTGATGTTCCAATAAATAATAATAGGCATTATTGTAGTCATGGTTGTATCATTCATACACCATGGCTAGGATTTGAATGTATTATGTGTAGATCAATGTGCTAAACATGAACCAAATAATAACAAACCTTGGAAATATAATAAACCAAAACTTTCTTAGCCATATAATCCTCTTGGAGACTTAATTCTATTTTGAAATTTGCAATCCTTTTTGGAGGTTGGTCAAACTATGGTCAACAGAATTGATTCTACCTATCGCTTTCCTTCTATGGGATTAGGAACCTAATTAGAAAATTATAATTTACCAAACATGTAAATTTCTTCATCATCAATATTCATGTCTTTTTTCCATAGGATTTGAAACTATCATTAAAATATGTAATTTACAAATTGCTTTTGGTGTGGTGCTTCTATGTGTTAATCTCCCTATAGACTTTGACCCCCTATTTTAGAATTGCTTTTAAACCCTCGAACTTCCAATAGAACTATTGGGTGCATTTACAATTCATACTCAGTCAAAATATTATAAATAGATGAATGTTTCACCAAACACCGTGCATTTTTTTAATAAGCAAAACATCAAAATTTGTTTTATTCTATATGACAACCCTTCCTAAGCGGATTTAATAATTTTTGTTGTGTCTTGATCATATTTATGTCTCTTTATGCTAATAACCCCCATGGAGGTTGAATTGCATAATCAATCCATGTGAGCAAGATACCCCTTAGTTCCTCTCACCTTAGTTCAGGTAGAGATAGAAATATCAAGGAGCTAACCATACCATTTGTCAATGCCTCTCAATAACTTTATCCATTTGGTTCATTCTTAATGCTAAACCCTTCCCCAGCTATAAAGATACATCAATAGGTTTTCATCTTTGCTTGCCATTTTATTCAAGTGTGCAAGGTTGAACGTGAAAGGTGTAAAAATGGGAATAAAAAATCAATTGGAATTATTTCTAGGGACTCTTGCAGAGAGATGGTTAAAAACATTTAGGTTTGAAAAGTTCTCTACATTGGAATAATTGCAAGTAATCTCAGCTATATTTTTAAACATGTTTATCTGTATTATCTTGTATGTCTGAAATTTGGGTTTATTTGGGTTTGTTGTTTTGTTATCTTGGCCATCAACATCACAACACTCCACTGGGGATGTGCCAGGAATCTAGAGATTTGATAAATTGACATCTGCTAAAATTATTGTAAAAAACTATTAATTTTTCATGTTTTGAGGTGGTTTCCACTATTTGAACATGAACATGAAAGTTTCATTATCTTTGATTTCATATATTATCACTAATTTCAATAACATATGGTTTCATTATGTATCACTACAAGTTTGTAAATGGTTATATTCTAGAAGTTTGCTTCTAGTGATGACTCCAAAAAACCATCTAGATTCAAAGAAAGATTAGTTCCCACTTCAAATATATTCAACTTTGAGAGTTATTTTGATTGAAAATCTTGAAGGACTGAGGTCATCCTTCAAAGGTGACTGATATATGAACCTTGTCTCACCCTTAAGTTTTCATCAGAAAAGGAGACAAGTTTAAAGGCTTGTTCAAGGATAAAGTACAACTATAAAAGACTATTTGGGTTGTCAAGATTCTAGTAATCCTAAACTTTTTGTTAAAATTCCTATTATTGATGATTTTCATAGATCTCCTAGTGATTTAGAATCATATAGTCTAATTTATTATCCATCTCCTTCTTAGCTAGTTGAATCCCCTCCTAAGTTTGATCCACCAAGCCCACCTCACTCACCCCCTCATATCCCTTTACCATTTGTTTTTGAACTTACCATTAAACTAATCATGAGGCATAGAGATCAAGATGAGAATAAGCATCTTGAATTTTGAAATCTCATTTTTAAACCTATAAATTTTAATGAAATGGAAAGCTATGCCAATGAAGTCCTAAATGAAGTAAGGAACCGCCTTCCAAAATTAAAGGAATAATATTGTGAGTGGTTATTAGCACCTGAGAGATTTTCATAATATCATTGAATATTATGAGGTTGAGCATGAGGATGTTTTCATCAAGTTGTTTGTGCACACACTAGAAGAAGATGCATGAGAGTGCTTTAATTCCCTTTCCCATGGATGCATTTATTTGAGGGAAGAAATGATGAATGTCTTTAGAATTCAGTATAGTGACATAATTGATCTAAGGTATCTTTTTACTAAGTTTAAAAACATCAAAAATAATCCTAGTGAGTGTGTGAAGTACTTCAATACATGGTTCAATAAGACCATGATGTGGTTTCTTGAAAACATCAAGCCTATTGATATAGCCTACATGATTAAATATTATGATGCATTTGACAAGAAGGCCATGTGTTACTTGAAGGACAAGGCTCCCACTAACCTACGGTTGGCATTCAACATGACCATAAAAATTGAGAATAACATAAAGGTTGTGGGAAAGCCCTTGAATAAGTGGACTGATGTAAATTTGCTCAATTCATAAAATAATTATTCATAAACATAACTAGCCTTGGGTATACAAGTAAAGTTGAGAGGGGGATGCCTCATGGGTATACAAGTCAAGAAAGAGCTTCAAATTCAAATCAAGAACCAAAGAGGCCTACACATGATGGCATATATTAGAATAGAGTGGTTGTGAAAGAAGTGCCCTAACCATTGAACACTAAAGTGAATGTAATGAATTTTGATATTGACATTGATTGGTATGATAAATGTTTCCTCCCACATCCTGTATTTGATACTTATTAGCTAAGTGATGAAGTTGCAAATGATCTTGAGTTTGCATCTGATGATGATAATATTTTTATGGTTGATTGTCAAGTCTCCTAAAGTAATTTTTCCATCTCCACATAAATGATGAGTGCTATTATTGTTGATCAATTTTGGAGTGTGGTCAAGAATGTATGTGTTCCAACTCTTCAATTTGATTTTGATGGTAATATGACACAAGTAAACAAGTTACCCAATCATGATGTAATTAAATATCTAAATTGTGCTCTAACCAAAGTTTTATACATGAATGTGGAAATGGGTAACTCCATTGGGAATATGGATGTTGTTGAGCAATAAACTATTCTTGATGATGGGCTTAACAATAAAGGTGTTGTTTAGAGATTGTCATTCAATGAAGTTGGGGTTATCTTTTATGCCCTTGAAGATGAAAATTTTCAAACTTCTTTTAAGTAGTACCTCAAGTTCACTAATGACATTGTTGATCCTAAGGCACTCCTATTTGGTATTCACCTGATTATCACTGAGAAACAAGCTTATTTATAGCTACTAAAAAAGTACAAAAAGATTTTGGCTAGGTCTTATCCATATTTAAAATCATACATGAAAGATCTATTTCAGAATGTCATCCTATTATATCCTAGAAGCAATACTTTTAGGCTAGTGCAAAGATTGATTTACTTTATCTTGGCCACCAAGCTTATGGAAAAGTTCAAGAGATTAAGGGATTTTAAAATAATAAAACTACCACTTAATGGTGAACATTTGAAACATTTCCTAGACTGAGCCATAGAATGTGTATATAATTATATAGTGTATAACTTTGTTGACTTATTATTTCTATTACCCCTATACTTTTATCATTGTTTGTATAGTCCCTTTTGTGTTTTTTTGATTGTGTGATCATTTTTAGATACTTTTGATCTATTTTTTTTTAATTTGCCTTATTTTATTGAGCCTTCATGGGTGTTTGCTAATAAATTATCAAGTGTTGACTCTATGGTCTAATGGATTGGCATCTGGTTTTGTGTTCTAGGGTTTTTTGCACATCCAAAAGGAATATACATCCTTGGCTGAGAGCCAAGGGGTTGGCTCATGGGTATACAAGTCAAGAAAGAGATCCAAATTCAAATTAAGCACCAAAGAGGCCTACAAATGATGACATAAATCATAATAGAGGGGTTGTGAAATAAGTGCTTGGTCCATTACACACCACCCTTTTTTTATAACTAACAAATTGTCTTACCCTATTCTACTCTACAAATGATACACCCTTTGTATATGTTAAGTGTTATTTACACTGCAGATGCATAAAACCTTGCATACTTAACATGTTTTTGCATTTTATATTTTAAAGACCCAAAACTATAGTATTTCATTTTGGCCATATTGTTGAATTTTTTTTAGAATGAAGATTGCAATCACTTTCCCATCTATATTTAATGGCTTATATGCGACCTAGTGCATTTTTTCATTTCATGTGACAACCCTTCTTGGGTGGAGTGAACAAGTTTGGTTTTTACCTAGTCGCATTTGTTATTCTTTATGCCAAAAATATCCATGGAGGTTGAATTGAAAAATCTTTCCATGTGAGTAAGATATCCCTTAGTTCCTCTCACCTTGTTTCAAGTAGACCTAGAAGTAGCAAGAAGCTGACCATACCCTTTGTCAGTTTCTCTTAGTCATTGGCTATATTCAGTCCATAGTTGATGCCAAACCCTTCCTTGGCTATAATGACACATCAATAGTTTTTTCATCTTTGTTTTCCATTTTATTCTAGTATACAAGGATGATCATAAGAGGTGTACAACTGGGAACCAATAGTACCTACGTATAATGTAACTCTCAATAAGTGGAGTAAAAGGAGAAAACTTAGTGGGAAAAACTCCCCCTAGAAGAGAGATAATGAAAATGACTAGAAATCATACTCCAACATCCCTTAATCATAGATTAGGTGTGTCATAAAATTGGGTTTCAAAAATGAGGCCTGATGAGATACCCAATTACATATTGATGATCCCAGTGTCTTACAAAATATGAAGGATATGTGCCTTTATAAATAAGATAGAGAAGGTATGCACAAAATTTTGCATGGAAATATTGTAGTAGGTCACTCTGTAACAAATACTGTCTCTTCCTTTCGAAAGGAATAAACCATGAGCTATCAAATTGATAAATTCCCACTCAAGAGGAATGCATATAGGAATCATGATGTATATATCTGAAAAATGCTCAAATGTCTCCCTACTAATGCTTGAATACGCCAAAGTCTAATCAAATATCACAAGAATAATTGTAGAAGATGGCAATGAAGAAGCATATAATGAATTGGAGAGAATAGCCAGAGAAGAAGCTAGACATGGAAGATTCACTAAAAGAATGTCCATGGGAAGAGAAGAACAAGGCTCAACAATTATCAAAACTAAAAACTAGTATGTAAATGAAGCACTCATATTTGCAAGATGAACATCCATACGAACATATGAGTCTTCAATACTCTCAATGTGTATATTCTCACTAAAATCTGTCAAGTCTTATGAAATGCAAGTCTGTGAAGGCTATGAAAGAGCAAGAATTTGCACAACAAATGAATAATCTATAATTAGACAACTAAATTTTGGTAGAATCTCATCCTATAGTTGGGGCTCAATAGTAGGAAGATAACTATTCACCATAGATGTATCATCACAAGAAATAAATGCATGATGAGAGAGTACAATAGTATTAGAGTAAACAATAGGAAGCGAAGAAGGAGATGTGTCATAAATCTCAACAAGATCACCAAAAAGACTCTATAGTATGCTCCAAAAAATGCATGGACACTCTGTATATTCCACATAGCAATGAAGATCAATGGAAACATGTAGTAATAGAGTGGTAAAAATCTTGTCATAATTATTATCCCACTTATTAAACAAAACATGATCATTGGGTTCATGAATTTGTCCATATAGAAATGGAATACGATTCTTGTGTGCGAACAAGTGTTATATGTAAGCATGCCACGAAGTATAATTATCCTTCCCAAGAAGGATCGCTGGAGAAAAATAACTCTCCTTATTTGGATTCTCGCAAATGGGGTCAACATGATCGAGAGAAGACACCATTAAAGTCTACAACTACATAAAATACTCTGTAATGAACACATAAAGCATGTTTCTGAAAGGGACGTTGGGCACAATGGAGAATGCATCCAAGTGATCAATCACTAAAATAATTTAAAAAAACAATGGCGCACCCTCTAGAAATGGAATTTTTACTGGGCAGAAATGAGTCCATACAAATGAGAGCAATCAATGCATGAAGTATGTTGCATAAAGTAGTAGGGCCCATAACCCCTTTGAATATGACACTTTATAACGTGAATGCATTTTACAAAAAATAAATAAATAAACCAATGGAAAGAGGAGAAAAAAATATGCTCTTTTAAAAAAAGCGGTATTTAATTCTGAATTACCAATAAAAAATTATAGCAAAGTATATTTTTTGTCATTAATGACCTATTTAATTAAATTGCACTTAAAATTTAAATGCTCCACATGTTTAAACACCAACTATGCTGTTTAAAAATCTTTGAAACTCTGCACATCAACAAAAGTAAAAAATACTTGGCCCAGTCACCCCTACATGATTTTTTCTAAAAAAAAAACCCTCGTTAAAAAGTGTTTTAAATACATAATATGCAAAGCTATTTTAAATAAAAATAAAACATGCTTTATTTCTTTAATTTTTTTAAGGGCAATTTAAGGTTTTAACTTTATGACTTAGCAAATAGAAAGAAGAGAGTTGGTGATGCCATCATTCACATAAGGAGCCGTTGATCACGGATTTGAGCTGTACGGCGTTGTTATGCATGCACAGGGATGCGTTGCATGTATAGATACTTAAAAAGCTGGAGGTGGATGTTGAAGGATCATAATGCCTCCATTTGCATGCACGAACCATGGTTTTCATCCAAAGAAGATTCACCAGGTGGGCGATGGCATGGGAGAAGTGGCAAGTCTTTTAAATGTAGACATGCAGGGTTGTGGCGAACCAGATGAGATTGTGAGATTTAGATAATGGGGTGCTTCATACAAACCAAATTATGCCATCCAATCCGCAGAACACGATAATCAAACCAGATTCTGCCATCCATGTCATACAAGGGCCAAATGTATTGCAATAAAGCCTCATAATCGAACAATGGGCGGGGGATGCCCGCAATAGGCCTTTTCACATCGCTGACTATGTTTGTTGATGATCAACCACCACAGGCACTTTATTGGATCTCGTGTGTCTGTCATCTAACCTCTTATCGCAACAAATATCGTGTCGTGCAAGACAACACAAGCATTGCATTTCTTTGATCCGCACGGACTCCAGATTAGAGGATGTGAGCGCAAATATTGCAGGGATCGAATTCTTTTCTCTAATGAGTTGACTATAAGAGATCCTTCCACTCCTAAATGAGCTATCAGAGATTATGGTTGGGAATCAAATGCTTGCTGGCAGATTTAGCCAGTTTTGAAGATTCTCAGATCAGAACATTGATGTTAGAAGACTTCCAACAGGCTAGTTAGGAGGCTCCAATGGCGTGGGCGAGCTGATATAATAAAAACAAATTTAACAGGCTGTAAAGTGTCTCAATGCTATTAGATCACATTAAATTGACAATGCTCATCCCAATAGCACTACCGTTTATGATTGAATTTGCAGCGATGACATAAGATCGAAACGGCCTTAAATTGCCTGCTAGGTGAGCATGTTCAAGCAAGTGTTGCGGCTGCTGAACAGATTTGATCCAAAAGCACCCAATTGCAGATCTCCCACTCAATCATTGACCAACCACCCATAGATCTGATCACTATTTCAGTGGTAGCCACTTTTTTCAGTGGTGAAGAGGTAGCTACAAGAGTATGCCTTCTAAGTGGGTGTCGTGTGAGGCTGGCTGTGCCTTCCAAAGGCTCTCCAAAGGATGTAGCAAATAACAAAGGTTTTCTTCTCCAATCTCTATCAAATCAACCAGATTTTCAACAAACCCTTCAAATTGCCAATGCAATAAACCCTTCAAATTACCAATGCAAAAGTAGGCAAATACCAATATGAACAATATACAAATTCTTCTTAATGAATTTAAGAGAATATAAAAATAAAAATCAAATAGATAAACCAATGATCATTATTAGAACTTAAAGCTATGATACCATGTTAGAATAGGCCAGTATATGATCTCTTGGTAGAGTGAGCACATAATAGACCAATACGTGATCTTCTAGTAGAGTGAACACAAATGTATTCTGCAACAATGATGACCTTGATTATATTTAGAATCCTGCAAGAAGATGCACAATAATTGCTTGATTATTAAATTTCCTTACAATTATCTACTATGTAGTGCTCAATTACAATAGCTTGGTGAAGAGGAATAAAAGGAATATGGGGAGTTAACTCACTAGAGAACTCTTTGTGGGTCTGAGTGTAACTCACTATAAAACTCAATGAAGAACTCACAATGGAACTCAATTGAACTCCAGGTGGAACTCTAGGTGGAACTCACCCTCTCACCCATTTAACCTCTTATCACACCTAAGTAACTTGAAGCTACATGTGTATAAATTATGCATTTAATAAATAAATGAAATAATTGCCTCATGTATTAATTGCCCTATTTACTAATTATCTGCACTGCATTGTTCTATTCAATAGCATGGTGAAGAGGAATATAAAGGAGTAGAGAGAGTTAACTCACTAGAGAACTCATAGTTAGATTAAGTGTAACTCGCTATGAAACTCATAGGAGAACTCACATTGGTACTCAATTCAACTCTAGGTGGAACTCTAGGTAGAGCCCACCCTCTCACCCATTTTATCTTTTATCACACCTAAGTAAGCTAAAGTTATAAGTATATGAATTATCCATTTAATAAGCAAATGGAATAATTAATATCCTACACCAACGCTCCCCCCATTAAGTGTAGCTTATGTAGGTAGAAAAGAAAAGATGGATCCTGACAACAAGCCCTGATAAGGTAACCACATATGATGCAAATCTAAATAAGCAAAGTAAAAGGAGAAAACTTAGCAGGAAAAAAATCACCACCCAAAAGAGAGATAAAGAAAATAAGGACTAAAAATCCCACTCCAACATACTTGTCATTACTTTTCCATAGATTTCTCCTTACTCGATATTGCAATTTTTTATAAGTGCTTTGTAAGTGGCTTTGCATCATCACTAACCCACTCTATAAATTTTAACTATATAATCTAAAAAACACAATTAATATTTGTATCATAAACATTTTGGAATTGTGATTTTTCTATTTCTATGTTTAGTAAAATTTTATAAGTAAAATTGACATGTGATAATCCTATTAATCTATTAATGTGCTCTAGCTTTGTAAAAAACTATGAACATTATTGTGTGTTCTCAAGACATGTTTTAAATTTGACTTGTAGATGGTTCAAAATTATACAAGTGTTGTTACATAATGCAAGGTGTGCTATGCACATATTGGTTATGCATTGATGTGTAACATAATTTTTTTCTGTTATTGCATTAATTATGTGGCACACTTTATTCCTATAAGACCACGATAAAGAGGAAGAATATTTCCCCCATCTACCAAGGTTTATGTAGCCACATTGCATTTTGATAAAATGCATAATTATTTGTGAAATTATGTCTAAAAACCAACATATGGTCTAGAAATGGTTACTTATTCTAAATGGAATAAATTATGAAGTCCCAATCACTTCTTAGACATATTTCACTACAATGATAATGGTTTCATGTAACTAGAAAGTGTAGTGAGTGTCTCAAATGATAACATATTTACGGTTGGTGTGTATGAGACATATGATTTTCTATTCACATGTAGTGTAAATATTTATAACACATAATATGCTCTTATTGGTTCTGCTACTATACGGATTTATTTTACATGTAATTCAACATGTGTGCTTGATGTTTTTTATATATGAAACACTACCAAGAAGCTTGGACTTATGATTGTATGTGCAATTACCATCAAGGCATAGACATTCTTTGGCACTATGGTGGTATACGTATTCACTAAGAATAATGTATGTGTTTATATGATTTATTTTATGTTGACTATCATTGTGAACTTACACTTGATTTTAGAGTGAATTGTGTGCATGTCATCATCAATATTTTCATACAAATTATTAAGGTTCTTGAGGCGATGCTAGGATGAGGAGCCTAGTGCACAAGTGGAAATATTTGGGCCATTATCCACTGATTGTGATTTGTAAACAACATTTATCCTTGACTTTAGGAAGAATTGTATGAAACATACTCTAAGTTCACTGAAATTGGTGTAACATATACACACATTGCACCATATCATCTTTGTATATAAGAGATTGATGATTCCTTGATCACTTTTTCCATGGCCTTGGCATTCATATCCCATTTACTTAAATATATTTAAACAAATTACCTTGGTGAAATTTTGAAAAAACCAAACAAGATTGTGGATGAATCAATTTTTGATGAATAATAGGCACTTGAAAATACCTCATCTATCATTTTTATGAACCACATGTATTTATTTTCCTTGACTATAATGTATCTTGAAATGGTTTATTCTAGTCCTAGAGATGTTGGATATCTTGAATAAATTTCATGTTCTCTAACAAATATCTAGAAAGAGACACTTCCATTTACACATTTTTTCCTTCTTTCTCTCTTTTCCAATGACTAAAAAATAAAATAAAAGGATCATACATCTAAATACTAGTTTCTTATAAAAATATAACTAAAGACAAAAAGTTATGACATGATTTTATCTGATACCATTGGTATCGATCCCAAGAAGGGACTCGATGGATAACCTATTTGAAATAATTTAAGGTGGTTATATGCAAAAGCATTGAGGGTGATAAAAATATTTAAATTAGATGGATATATTTGAAAATAGTCACAAATTATATAAAATACAAGGAATTATAAGAAGTGAATGTCGAAAAATTAATTACACATAATACATATGACAGTAGAAGAATGATGACATTTTTATTCATTATAAATAATATAATAATTAAATATGCATACAATGTGTAATAAGACAAGGAATTTAATTTATTGTCATAGAAAATGGATAAAAATTTAGGCATTTGTATAGAATAGTTTATTATTTGAATAAATAGGAAAGTAGGGTCTTGTGATCAGAAAGGATTACACATCCTTTCTAATTTTCTAAATATGGAGATGATATAAAAAAGAGGATAATGGAAAATGATTAAACTATCAATGTATTACAATATATATCATTAAAAGGAATAAATTATAGGATATGGTTATAAAATTAGACGGTTAAAGAAGCATTTTATCTTTTATTCAAGTTATAGTTCAACTTCCTTGTAGATGTGCAAGTTACACTTCAAATCTAAATTACTTACATGATCAATAATATAATGTAAACTGATATAATTAAGCCTAGAATTACATGTGGTTTATAGGATATATCACATGGATGATAATTCATGTCATGAGCTAAACTGATGTGTGGTATGTTGCAAGGTGATTGAGAAGAATGCAAGAGTGTTGTGTGTCTATGTTCTTGGAAAGAGTTATTGTGAAGGTATCAACCGATACATATTATTATGAAAAATTTATATTAACATTTCATAAAGATGCAATGATACACACTTTGCTACATTGATACATCTTGGTGTTATAAAAGCATGAAAGAATGAAAATATCTCTATGGGTACCATAGATGTATGAAACCTATACAATCTACACAAGCATGCATGTAATTGTAAAATGCTCACAATATTTATTTATTTCATGACAACATCTGAGGGTGAGCTACTAAATGCAAATAATGCACAAAGAGATACCACATTTATAAAGTAATCTAGTTCACTTGGTATGACCTAACCTTTCTCAGTATGCTAAAATAAAGGAGTATAATATCTCTTTGGAAAGATCATCACTAGATCTAGAGGTTCACCCAAATACATCTTGATGCTAATGTGTTGCGAACATCAAGAACACTTTGAAAACCACCAAAATTCATTTGGAAGGTTTTTTATGGTGAATTGGATGAGCCATGTGTTAATGCAAAAGAGGACCTAGACCTTATTTTTTGGTGTAGGTATGTTGAATATTAGTTTGAATCTATTAGAAAATTTTCACACATATAGACAACCATAACATTAATGTCTATTGACTTTGGATCTTAGATCATCATGGATAATTGTTGAAAATAGATGTTTAGATAATGTGAAAAAGTCTATTAAAGAAAGCATGTAATTTATATCCAATTCCATGGCAAAAAATTTAGTGGATAGGATGGATGGGAGACATAATTCCTTATATAGGATTAAGAATTCCTTTATGTGAATAACACATATATCAAAGTAAATAGTCACCAATACCAATAGTGTGTTTCTCAAAAGTTGAAATAACATATTTATTATGATCATATGCATGTGACACAAGATTGTATCCAACAACTAGGACTATATGTGACTCATATAATGGTTGATCAAAATTTAGTAGTACAAGAATTGAATGAGTGTTAAATTCTTTTATTAGTTGATAGGTTAAAAGAAGGTTTTGAAAGGTTTTGCAACCTTAATAAAAAGATCTTAAATAACATACATTAAAGATGTCATGAGACACCTCTACTAGTGGCTAATGTGGTACCAAAAAACCAATAGATAGTTATCCCACAACCTACCAAAAATAAAAACCCTTCCAAATTTAAATAGCAAAACACCCCTTCCTATAATCAGTAATCTTCCATGAAGCATCCATCTCTGTGAATCATCTACATATCCTCTATAAATATAATACCTCTAAACCACCTTTCTTCTACCTTTTCTCTTTCTTTTTCATTTAGGTCCACTCCCCCTTATCTACCACAAACTCTGAGAGAAGGGTAATGAGATTTCAATAGAATTTATGGGTTATGATTTTTATTTTGAGTTTTGAGGTATTGTATTTGATTCTACCCTTAAAACTAGTATTTCAATCTCTAGTGTCACCTCACTAGAGATAGATTGCTTAGAGGCTTATGAACTCACATCTAAATCCTTCCTCCAATGTTTCATCTTTTCACAAAAAAACATTTGAATGTGAAACACTAAGATCCTTATATTTTTAATCTTCTACCTATGTAATTTTTCCACCTACTCTCCCCTAGAATTCCTCATCCTTCTTAGCTTCCTCCTCTAAATCTTAGGAATCACTTTCAAAATAATCAGGTTGAAATATTATTATAAGATTAAAATAAGAATTCATCCATCAAGTTTATTGTGTCTTTATTTTGTTAAATTTGATATACTCAAAGATCAAAGGCCTAATGTTAAAATAACTATGACACCAAAAAGAAATAACTTTGTAGTCTAGGGTTTGAGTTCACATATGATCCTAAAAAATTTGGTTAGTAGAGACCAAATGATCAATGGAAGTATCCATTATTTACAATATTATAGTAAAATTATTATGTGAGATTGCAAAAGTGGCTTTGTTAGTCTATTAATATTTTCCTATTGAGTTCCCTATTTCCTTGAAACATGGATCATTCCAAAAAATAAGGTGAAGATGGGATAAGTGAACCCAAATGGATCTTGTGGAAAAATATTCAGTGATATGCATGTTAAATTCAAATAAAGTAGCATCTAGTGTAATAGGTGCAATGCTGCTAGAGTCCATAGTAGAATTCAACTATTACAACTCTGTAATAGTTACATGTAATGATGTGATTAATAAATATTTAAAAAAAATTCAAAGATCAATAAATTGGTTCATTCTCCAAGTCACCTATTTTATTAAAAAAATTAATCATATCCTCTTGACTGTTGTGATCTTAAAGAAAAGTATATTGTAACTACAAATTAAAATTTTCCAACATGAGTGTGATTAAGTCATGGAATGAGTCCACTACAATCATCAAGGTGAAAAAGTGCCCTTCAAAAAACCTATAATTGAATTAAAAGTATTTACAAGATTAAAAACACTCTAAATATGTTAATAATTAGACAATTTTAAAACATTTTACATGAGTTTAAAAACCATTGAAAATGGGAAAGAAAACAATTTTTAGTTCTATATGCATAGAAAAAATCTAACTATAGATTTATAACATGCTAAAAATATTGCTAAGTTGTTTAAAAAGTTTCACTCGAATCAAAGTTGTGAGTAATAAGATATAAATTAATGGACATGTATGCCAAATGGGATTGATGAGGAATAAGAGATACTATAGTTAATTTTGCATAATTCATAAAAATGCTCTTAGATTTAGATTAGCTTGATGATTTAGAAAAAATGTCATGGATATCTAATGCACCATTAAAATATATAGACCACTAATTTTTTTTTTCAGATTAGAATGAAAGTGGGTTCCATAGGGGTGGAATAGTTATAGAGGGATGTGGAGGATGATATCAAAATTTAAAAAATATGATGAAAAACTCCACCAAAAAAAAATCATTAGTTTTCCTAAAAATAGAAGATATTTTGAAAAATATTTTTATCCTCTTAAAGGATTGATAAACAACTTTACCAAAATAGATATTTCAAAGCTTTCTAAAACTCCCCTTATATTTTTTGTTTTCAAATCTTATAAAACCCTAATTCAACTTTATTGTCATAAAAAATAAATTAAAATGCATACAAAACCAAACATAATATGAATGGTGTATTTTGGTCCCAAATGGTAAAAATTTCATGAAAAATACTAAAAATCATGTAATCGGAGAACTATGTTTAGTGTGAATATTCTCTACATTGTAAAAAGACTTGTGGTCAATAAAATATAGATTTTTTCATAAAAATCACAAATTTTCAAGCTTATATAGTACAATAATTTCAGTACATTTAATTTTTCAACAACCCTTGAAAAAATTTAAAATTTTATAATAACATATTGTGAATCCAAAGATTTGTCATTGAAACTAAAAATACAATAGTTCTTTTCAAATCACAAGATAAAATAAATAAATTTTACCTTTTGAAACCTTAAAAACTATATAACTCTCACAACTCAAAATATTTTATATTTCAACATGTAGTATATGGAAAAAGTGATAGAAATTAGCTCTTATACAATAATAATATGAAGGCATCAATGGTTTAATGCTATTCATATATTTCCATAATATATTTTCAAGATGATTTAGTTTATGCATAAATAAAATATAGAGATTATGGTTGGTAATAATGAGTTATCAGAGATTATGGTTGGGAATCAAATGCTTTAGGTTTATAATGTATTTAATTTCTGTTAGTAATCATAATTGATCCTGAAAATCCACTCTGAAGAGTGAGTTTGAGAATATTTTAAGTTTATTATTATAGATATCAAAGTGCCTCTTGGTGGAATTTTCATTCATTCGAATAATAAGGGAGATAGAATACCATTATAGATTATGGTATCAAAAAATGTAGAATAAAATGGTGCAGTTAAAATCAGAATCTTATCCAATGGAATGCCAAAAGATTAGGAAGATGATATGGAATGATTCCGTGGACTGTAAGTTATAAAAAAATTTATTGATGCACTTAATGAATTTAGAGAAAATAAATTAAGAGGGAAAATATATTTTTTAAAATAATAGAAATGAATTAACATGCAAATTATAAAAAAAATAAAGAGGACTAAAAAATGTGGCATGTGAAGTATGATTAAAAAGGTTAAAATAATTCCTTAAGGTTGAGGAAGCACATGGTATGATGCATAATAATACATAAGGTATGAGGCATAAGTTTGGAAAGATGGTCACATGACCTTAAAATTATATGTAATAGAAATAAAAAGGTGGATCATGTCACAAGAACAATCATGAATACACTCAAGTAAAATTGAATGCATGCGTCACCTATAAAAAAACTAGTGGTGCATTTAAAATGATCACGTAAGAGTTGAGGAGAATAATATATATAGAAGAATAAGAAAGTGTCAAAAGATAAGAATATTTATATAGAGAAGTGTGAAACACATCAATATCTTAAAAATATATGCACTACAACATGATATCTTGATGATTTATGCATTTAGAAAAAATGGCATGGATATCCAATGCACCATTAAAATATACGGACCACTAAAAAAAGTTTTTTCAAATTAGAATGAAAGTGGGATCTATTGGGGTGGAATAGTTATAGAGGGATGAGCTACATGTGGAGGAAATTAAAAAAATCTTATGAAAAACTCCAAAAGAAAAATCATTATTTTTCCTAAAATCATAAGATATTTTGAAAAATATTTTTATCCTCTTAAAAGCTTGATAAACAACTTTACCAAAGCAGATATTTCAAAGCATCTTAAAACTCCCCTTTTAATTTTTTTTTTTCAAATCTTATAAAACCGTAATGCAATTTTATTGTCATCAAAAATAAATTAAAGTAAATAAAAACCCATACAAAACCAAACATAATGTAAGCCATGTATTTTGGTCCCAAATGGCAAAAATTTCATGAAAAATACTAAAAACCGTGTAACCCCAAAACTATGTTGAGTGTTAATATTATCTACATCATAAAAATACTCGTGCTCAATAAAATATAGATTTTTTCATAAAAATCACAAATTTTCAAGCTTATATGATACAAGAATTTCAATACATTTAATTTTTCAACAACCCTTGGAAAAAAATTAAAATTTTATAATAACATGCTATGAATCCATAGATTTGTCATTGAAACTAAAAATACAATAATTCTTCTCAAATCACATAAGTAAAAATAAATAAATTTTAACGTTTGAAACCTTAAAAACTATATAAACTATATAACTTTTCAAAATATTTTATATTTCAACATGTAGCATATGGAAAAAGTGATAGAAATTATCTCTTCTACCGTAATAATATGAAGGCGTCAATGGTTTAATGCTATTCATATATTTCCATAATATATTTTTAAGATGATTTAGTTCATCCACAAATAAAATAAATAAAATTCCCAACAGATAAAATTACTTTATAAACTAAGTAAATAATCATATAACAAGGGTTTCAAATTACCATGCTAAAAAAAATAAAAGTCCTATTCTCACAAGTGATATAACAACCTATTATGACTTATAAATGTTCATATCATGAATTTTTTTCTCTAAAAGCCTCTCCAATCAAAAACTCAAATACATGAGGAGTATTAATAGAAAATTTATAGTATTTATCCATTTTTCTAATTATATGAGGGAATTGTGAAATTTTATCGATTAAAATAAGTAATAAAATCCTATTGGCTATTGAAAATTTTATTTTATTATTAATTTAAAATAAATAAAATAATAAATTTAGGTGTTAAAAATAAACCTTGGTATGCTAGAACCTATGTGTGACATAAATTATAAACCAAAAATCATACCCACATGTTAGGATGTAATTTATTATATAGGTTGACGGCACCAAAAAAAATCACTTGGGAATTTATAGTGCATGGAGAGGGAAAAATATATGATTGGGTTAAAAACACACCAATCAAGTCAAATGTATAAGTTCACAAGAGAGAGAGAGAGAGTGACACAAGTAGGGAACCCTGTAAAGTTAATCCTGAGAAAAAATGTTTGGAATAGGATCTAACTATTCTTCAATTAGTGCATGGTGTGAATACATCAAAAAGGAAGTTTTGATTCCAAGAAAAAATTAAACTAAAAAATCTTTCATGCTTTTAAACTATGTTTCCTTAATAAGGTATTTAATCTATTTTAATAAGCATAATTGATCCTACAAATACACTATGAAGAGTGAATTTGAGAATATTTAAGGTTTATTATTATAGACAACAAAGAACCTCTTGGTGGTATTTCATCCATTCGAGTAATAAGGGAGAAAGAATACCAATATATAATATGGTATCAAAAAATATAAAATAAAATGGTTTTATTTAAAATCAAAATCTTTTCCAACGGAATGGAAAAAGATTAGGAAGATGGTATGGAATGATTCCATGGACTGTAAGTTACAAAAAAAGTTATTGATGCACTAGATGATTTTAGAGAAAATAAATTAGAAGGGAAAATATATTTTTTTAAATAATAGTAATGAATTAGTGTGCAAATTATAAAAATAAAAAGGGCTAAAAAATGTGGCATGTGAAGTATGATTAACTAGGTGGTTCTAATAATTATATCACATATGCAAATTAATCAAATATTAACACTTAAAATCAAGATGTCAATGTGTGCAAGGTGTTTAAAATGAGAACTAAGATAAACGTTGTAGCAAGGGTCTTGAGAATACCCAAGATCAACTTAAAAGTCAAAGTATATAAGTTCCTTACATAATAAATGAAGGGTTATTCATGGTTAAAAAAATCACTTGGGAATATATAGTGCATGGAGAAGGAAAAATAAATGATTAGGCTAAAAACACACCAATCAAGTCAATTGTTTAAGTGCACAAGAGAGAGTGACACAAGTATGAAATCATGGAAAGTTATTCCTGAGAAAAAATGTTTGGAATAGAATTTAACTATTCTTCAATTGATTCATGGTGAGAATACATCAAAAATGAAGTTCTGATTCCAAGAAAAAATTGAACCAAAAAATCTTTCATGCTTTTAAACTATGTTTCCTTAATAAGGTATTTAATTGTTGTTAATAAGCATAATTGTTCTTGCAAATCTACTATAAAGAGTGAATTTTAGAATATTTTAGGCTTATTATTATAGACATCAAAGTACCTCTTGGTGGGATTTTCATCCATTTGAGTAATAAGGGAGATATAATACCATTATAGATTATGGTATTAAAAAAAATAGAATAAAATGGTGTAGTTAAAATCAAAATCTTATCCAATGGAATGGCAAAAGATTAGGAAGATGGTATGGAATGATTCCATGGACTGTAAGTTAGAAAAAAATATATTTATGCACTCGATGAATTCACAGTAAAGATAATTAAGAGGGAAAATATATTTTTCAAAATAAAAGTAATGAATTAGTGTGAAAATTAAAAGAAATAAAAAGGGCTTAAGATGTGGCATGTGAAGTATGATTAACTAGGTTAAAATAATTCCATAAGGTGGAGGAAACACATGGTATGATGCATAATAATATGTAAGGTATGAGGCATAATTTTGGAAATATGGTCACATGACCTTAAAATTATATGGAATACAAATAAAAAGGTGGATCATGTCATAAGAATAACCATGAATACACTCAAGTAGATGAAAAATTGAATGCATGCATCACCTATAAAAAAAAATAGTGGTGCATTTAAAATGATCACTTAAGAGTTGAGGAGAATAATATATAAATAAGAATAAAATAGTGTCAAAATATAAAAAAATTCATATAGAGAAGTGTGAAGCACATCAATATCTTTAAAAAATATGCACTACAACATGATATCATTGGTTATAGGCTATACAGACAAGGAGATGTCTAAGGATGGGATTGAGGATGGTGGTTTTTTTTTCCTAAAATAAGAATATTCTTTTTTCTAAATTATCTATATATTAGGGATTTATGTATGTAATTAGAAAGGAATGCACAAAAAATAAATGATGAGTAGTATTATACATGAGGAGAAAATAACCTATAATAGAATACAAATAAGACAAGGAAGTGGAATCATAAGTAAGGATGTAGAGAATGAAAATAACACTAAAAGGGGATAATATATAGATAAATATCAATAACCTATTCATTAAGCCACTAAACACAATTCAAATATATAGTGCAAGAAAAGAAAAATATCAGACAATTTTCAAGATCATGCCCCATTGAGGGCTTAATAAATGAACATGTATAAGTTATAAATAAAAGGTGAGTTGTGAGTTAGGATTGTAAAAAATAAGGAATAAATGAAGGTAAGAGAAAGGTTATAAATCATAGGATTAATTAAATCATGCTATACACCATTATTTAAAAATCTAGAATAATTTATAATGTTTTTACTGCCCCATTGAGGGCTTAATAAATGAACACGTATAAGTTATAAATAAAATGTGAATTGTGAGTTAGGATTGTAAAACATAATAAATCAATGAAGTTAAGAGAAAGGTTATAAATCATAATATTAATTAAATCATTCTATACACCATTATTTAAAATTTTGGAATAATTTATAATATATTTACTCTCACGCCTCCATAAGGAAATGCTAAATATAATGGGGATTCTGATAATTATATCACATATGAAAATTACCCATATATTAACACTTAAAATTAATATGTCAATGTTTTCAAGGTGTTTAAATATAGAACTAATATAAAAATTGTAGCAAGGGTCATGAGAATACCCAAGATCAACTTAAAAATTAAAGTATATAAGTTCTTTACACAATAAATGAAGGGTTATTCATGGCTAATGATTTCCAATATGGTTACTTCAAGGCAGTGACCATTTTTTACTAAGAAATTGTTGTATTTAGCATATCAATTTATGTATTATGGCATAAAATATAACTATGCCAACTACATTTCAAAAGAACTAGTGATGATATATGAGGATGTACACATTTAAGTAAAAAAACTTTGGTGTGGTAGCATAGTGCTATAAAAAAAATTTAGATTTAAACAAGAAATTAGAACAAGATATCATGTGATCTCATGTAATAATATGTGTAGAGAATACATAAGAACATTAGATAAATTTGTTGTATAGGAATAATATTTTATAGTGATACAACCACATGCAATAAAAGTTCAAGGATGAAAATAAAATATTTTTGTAAATTTTCAATCACTATTAGAACATTATTTAATTATTCATAATTGTATAATATATGTTGCCATGTTTAATAAAAATAAATGTTTAAAAAATAAAGGATTAAATGAGTTTAGATAATTTCCTTATATAGTTAGTGTGTTTTATTTGTAATGCATAGTTATTTGACTTAAATTATTAAAAAGGCCACCATCATATCACAATATGATTTCAATAATTGGTGGACTTAAAAACATGTTTCAAGTTAAGAATAAGCTAATAAAGCCCCCACTTAGGTATGAATATGACAACTTATAAAATTAAAGTATCCAAATCAAAACACCATTCATTATAGGAGAGGGTAAATATGATTATAGCATCACATCTGAGATGAAGCAAAAAAATATGATCTAGGCTAACACTGAAGAAATAATCACAAATGATACCATTGGTAATTGATGATTGAGTTATGGATAAAATATTAAATGAATATAAAGTGAAAAAAATATAAGAAAAAAAGGTAATTCAAAGTAAATGAAAGGTTAAGATTATAGAGGAAGAACTAAAGTGATAATTTTATCAATAAAAAATCTTGTTTCAATTTGTAGAAGCATTTTTTATAAAATGGTCATCATAACAAAAAAAATACATGTAAATTATAGTCCTTCAAGAAACAGCTAAGGAAGCTCCATATCATACAAGGGATACAAAACCTACTATTGATGTAGGCAAAATAGAAGAAAGTGTAGAAGAAGCGAGTCAATCATGACAAGACCCAATTAGTGAATTATCTTTTTAAACCAATTAAATTTATTAAATATAAAGAAAGACTCTTATACAATTCTGTGACTCCTTACATAATATATTAGTTATTACCCCTCCATACTTCTTTCTTAAATATCCTCACTCTCAATAATATATTTTGGTGATAGATAATAAACATTTATGCATTTTCATATATCCTATGTAATATTAGGTCTACATAGGAATATTTCAATAGTGGAAGCACAAAAGCTCCTAATTTTGTTTTTTCAATTGATCCAATCTCATCATGCACAAGTTTTACAATATTGTTTTAGGACCCATAGAGGTGAATGATGTACAATTTAGTATTGAAATAAATGAGAGAAAGGAAACAAGTGAACAAGTAGGAGATGTGAAATTTGAAATACAAAAAGAGATAAACACAAAGGAGACATCATGTAAGGAAGTGAAAACATAAAAAAGTGGCATATTAAGCATTGGGTTATGTCAAAAAACACAAACATCATACATGTAAATTTATGAATTTGGAAAAGGAAGGTTTCTGCATAGAAATAAAATGCAAGAATATATTTCAAAAAAAAATGCACCAAGTATGGATATGTCAAATGATATGTGTCATGAAAATAAAAATGTAGATGATATTGTTTAGGAAGATTCATAGGAGTCAAATGATGTGATGGTGTTTGATATATATTAATGTTTTTAGTAACCAATTCATAATATAGATATCATGTCACCAAGTTTGCATGGGCCATGAACGTATGTGAAATTTTGTTAACTAGATATTTGAGAAAATCTCAAAGATTTTTAAGAGATCCATATGGTGTCATAACAATTTGAACTCGTTAAAAACATTTTTCAAGGATAAGTGAGAAGAGGAAAAAATTGATGACATGGAAAATTTATAAATTTATGTGGTAGACCAAAATCTCAAGTCAATAAAAGAGGAAAGATTGGCACTAGAAAATATATCTATTGAATTAATGAAGAGGGATTTCATATGAAATAGAAATGTAGAGATTTTTTCTCAAATGAATGAATAGATATAATAGGATATAACACACTAAAAGTATTAAGATCAAAATTTAGATATGATGATTGAAAATGAGCACCCACAAGCTTATAGTTAGTTTGATGTTATTTGGAAATCACCTCTAAATTTTTTTAACTAATTGTCAGGTTCTTATTGCATGCGACACCAACACTAGATAAAACTATTGAATGGGAAACACTCCATTTGAAAATAATTCAATAAATAAAAAGTGAGTTTAAATATGTTTCTAACATAATGATAATATCCATAAATTAATTATAGTAACCAAAGAGGGATGACAAAAATATTTTATTAGAATCAATTATGTAGATGACCTAATATATGATAAGGTAAAGGGATTGTATTCCATCCATATATGTTTAATGGTTACAATTGAGGAGGAAATAGATCATATGAATAGATAAAAACATTGAAGGAGGTGGAAACATTAAATATATAAATATATAGGGTGCATGAGAAATTGGATATAGTTTTAATAGGGATTAAAGAGATATTTTTGGCCGATGAAGTAACCATATGAATGAACTAATAGATAAAAAAATTTATACATATACCATAATTTTCTAGCATAAAAAGTTAATCAATATAATGATGATGTATTGATAAATTTTATTAATGAAAGATAAGACTTATTACTTGAAATAAATGTAAACGCTGGTTGTTAGGATCATATTTTTAAGGATTTTCAAGAACAAGTTCTTGAAGTGTTGGTTGAACTTGAGAATTATTTGTCACTCACCAAATATAATAATAATAATAAATTAGGTACAAAAAAGAAGTGTATAATGGGGGATTATCGACCCTAAAATTGTACTTAAGTAAAGTTTACATGTTTTTTGAAGACTTGATGCATGTGAGATACACATTGAAAAGTCTTGTATACTTGAAAATGTATAATATTTTCATGATACATGTGTGCATGAGTAAAAAAATTAACACATAGTATATGATGCAAAATTCACATGAGGTAAAAAACACATATCAGATTGAAGGCACCACACTTGATTATTAATGTAAAGTGAAGGAGTTATTGATAAGTGGTAGGTAGACAGGAAGGAAGAATAAGGAAATAGATCAACGCAAGCTAGATCTAAGGTTGAAAAAACATGATACAAAAGGGTAATATAACATACCAATAAATGGACACATGGAAGTATAATATTATTAAATTTGCTTAGACATTAAATAAAATAGTTGTTTAAATGATAAATATGGTAGGGGTGTAAATGGTTTAATAAAAGTATGAACAAAGGTCTTGGGTTATCATTTGATACATTAAACTCACATATAGGTTTGGTATACACTTGGAAGGATCTAATTTAAAAATATCTATCAAAAATTAACATGTTAGGATTTGATGGAAGTTACACTTTAATTGATATGGTAAGAGGATGATTATATACATTGTAGTATAGTAACAAGAGGATGATTATATTCATTGTATTAAGTGTAATATGTACAATGATTGTATAAGAATGTAAATCAAATAATGCATTGATGAATTTGTGTCTATGATTAATATATTTATGTTAATATTTTCATATATAGATGATTTATTTTACCTTTGATTTATAGTGTAATATGTTATATTTGTGTTTATTTATGCTCAACTCTCACAACAATTTATTAGTGCTTTTCTATGTTTATTGGTTGAGTTATTAGTTTTTGGGAAAAATTAATATATTGGTGTGGTAATGTAATAATAACCTGTTGTTTTATGAACTTACTATAGCATGCATTAAGCCTTGTTAGGTTGGAAAATAAAAGAAAAACATTTTGGTTAACTATCTAGTGTATTATGTGCATTCATTTTTTCCTTTTAATTTATTTTCATATTATCCAAGTGTTTTATCCAAAAATAAAATTAGATTAAGATCTCATGTATTTTTTAATTCATATATACATTTAATTTATTTCTCAATCTCAATTATACCCACAACACATTAATTTTGATGGCATCTCATGGTTGCAAGAAGAAATATAATTGCATTTAATGATTTATTGATGTCTTCGAAATTTCACCAATAATTTATATAGTTACATCTCATTAAGTTGTTTAGCATAGGTCAATATACCCAATAGGTATCCCAACGAATCTTCTTTTTAATCTTTCCCTTCTTTCTAAGATACTCAAAGATTTATGTTTCTATTTGAAAATTGTTCAATTAAACTTTAATTTTTTTTTTAATCAAGTGGAAAATAAATATAATCAATTCCTATAATATGTTATACTAAATTATAAGTACCAATAAATTTTGACTTTTTATACATGAGATGATCTTCTCTTTCTATAATTTCATCAATATTTAGTATATTTTATACTACATTTGAATTGAGTTTATTAATATCTAAAACATCTACTCTTATTACCAAAACATATCCCATGAACATTCTACTTTTTCCTTTCTTTTATATTTATAAAAAACTATCTATTACTTAAAAACTCAAAACCTTATATAAAAATCTCATCATTGGTAATTTAATGGAATTTTTTTCAAGTGATTTTATTTTAGAAAACTATTCAATGAAATAAAACCTTCATTGTTTATAATTTCAAATTGCATATTATCTTATTGCACAAAAAATTATAGTTTTTTATTTCTCAAATGAGTTTGTGGTATATTTTCAATATAATAAAAAAATATAAAATATAAAACACAAAAAAATGTTTATAAAATAATAGACATATGTTACATTCAAATGGATACATAGATTTTCCTTCATAACCATTCAAATTTTAATCAAAATCAAATTTCCTCCTTGTTTTCAGAGCCATTGGTGGGTTATTGTCAATGGATACATGTTATCTATGTAGATATCATTATGCATTAAAAATAATGTGTACAATATAATAAAAACATAAAATATGTGTGTATTAATACTCATATATATAATTATTATAGTATCACGATTAAAATTAAATAAACTAGTAGTTGCCTAGAGGGTTCAAACAAAATTAGAACAAATGTATATTTGATTTTCATGTTTTTTTTGTGGTAAGTAATAATTTTTCATGATTATAGTGATAAAAAATAACTCTATCACCTCATTATTCATTATGTAGGTCTAATGAGTAAATTAAAATGACATAAGTCTTTTGGTTTGACCCCAACCATTTGATCCTCATCTAATAGTTGATGTGATCCCAAAGCAGTCGATAAGACATAATACCCAAACATTAACCAATGCCTGACTAATACTATTGGAATTTTCCTATCTCTAAGATTTGGACATGTATCTACATCACATTAAATTGGGTCATGGGAGGAAAAGAAGGTCATGGAAATTTTTAAGAGCTTCGAAGGGCTGAGTCCCATGATCTCACTATGTCACAATATGGAAACTATTTTTTGTCAACCACATCACACCCTATTTGATCACCCTAATGGATGGTTGAGAAAAAAATCACAAATGGTTGGATAAATTACAACTTGGATCTTGATTATATGCACCTATGTTAACTTAAAAATTTTATCCAAATTTCAAACACAAAATTCCAAATTTATCTTTGTTGATTTTGATTTTTCCAACTCCATTCTAATGAAAATAATTTCTCCATTGAAATCACCAAGATGAAACATGATCACCCAAATTTGACTTGACCCAAACATATTAGGCTATTCAAACAAATAATACAGATGTTGCTTGATTGAAATGGAGGGATTTATAGCGTTTACATAGTGATTGGGTAAATAGGATATCTTTATTCATGAAGAATATAAGCCATTGTAGACTAAAGTATTACTTGGCGATTCATATCCTAATTTAGTTTCCCCTATAATTATTTTATATAAACATATTTTTACATCCAAATACATTCTTAGAGACAATTAAAATAATGAAATATTTAAGGTGAATTGTTCAATGTTGGTGAGAAGCAATGGTAAGTCATTTAAGGCAATGAACTCAAAGAACCCTATAAACATACACTTGTAAAGTTTAAAGACATGTACACATTTTGCACAAAGGTTTGGAATTATAATGATGATGATTTTTGTTATAGCTCATGTTTAATTAGAATAGGGAATCATCTTACAGTTTTGAAATAGTTATTAGGAAAAGAGGATATCAGTTTCCATGAAGAATGAAAGCCTTCATAGACTAAAACATTGCATGGCAATTTAGATCCATATCATTTTTTTGGTTTCTGTGTTTTGTTGTTCATTTATTTTATTTAGGTTGTTGAATAGTTGGAATAAAATATAATAGTTGATGTAGTGGTAATTATGTAAAATCCAATATATACTGAATATTTATAACTTACAACAAAATAAATGTAATTTTTATGAAGGATGCAAGCTATCTAAATCCAATAATTATTTTAGTGTAGGCCATTTTTTAGCCAACTTTGGAAGGTCTTCATGTTGTTTCATCATGTGTCCTATTGTTGATCATAAAAAATAAAAATGCTCTATTGCAATCATTAAGACAGAGGGGATAAAATTATTTGGAAATATAAATGAACCATGTTTGAATCATGTATTGGATAATATATTGATTGAAACCAATGGAGTTTCAATTTTGAAATAGTGATAGGGAAAAGAGGATATCTGAATAACAATGATTGAAGTGAATTGATTATTTTATTCAATAGCAATAGGTGAATATATAAAAAGGTTTTGGTTAATAATTATAACTACATAGGTTACAGAACTATATAACCTAACCGTATCACCTAACTATTATACCACTCAAGCACCTAACCATTGCTCCTAATCAGATCATTGAAATATTAAGATAATTAAACTAAATAATGTAATATATAAATAATGATGACAATCCCCCCTTTATTACGTTATTTTTACAAAAATCATATTTCCTAATTGTGGCCCCCCCTTTATTTCAAACACTATAAATTTGTTTTACACTCTTCATGTAGACTACTCACTTTTTGAGGTGGCATGCCATATTTATGGCTTCATGATCTTAGTGGCACCTTGGTTTTTTCTTTCAGGATTACCAAAACTTGGTAAGTGATAGGAGTACATCTCTTTTCTATCACCTTCAGTGGTTTATAGGATTACCATAAATCCATATGGTTTCTACTATAGGTTGACCATGAACCTAAAGGTGGTAGGAGGTCTTGACTATTTTATACACTTCGATGATTTTTTTCAAATTTCCAAAAACCCTTTTTTAAGAACTAAATGTTACTTTAGTGTTTTTTCTCCTCACAACGTTCTTCATCAAGAGGTACAAAACTAGAAAATAATGCTTAATAATTTATTAAAAAGCATAATGCATAATAAAAATATACACACCAAAAATTATCATCATAGTAATGATGCGACCCCATCGTAGGTGACTCACAAGAAGATGCCAATTGTTCTCAACCTCCATGTATCCTCTAGCCTCCAGTAAATGAAGCTACTTCCTTAGTTGATATGTCAAAATGGTTGATGTTGTTGATTATAAGAATCACTATAATGTGGATGTCACGTATAAGTGAAAATGCATCCATTACTCTTTTTGACATTTTTAAGGCTTGATTTTTTTGACATAAAATTGTCTTTTGACAAAAATTTAACTTTGGACCCAAAACATAAAATAACCTAAACTAAGGTGATATCAAGCCTCCTATGACCAAAATGAAAACTCTTTTGCTTAATTTTTTAAAATATATATGGAGGCTATTATAAGAAAAATAAATGATAACTAAAAACTCAATATAGAAATATTATAGACTAAACTAAAAACTATTTTGACCAGACTTACAAATTTTTAATATCTATGGATAGTTGATGGTAATGTACATTGGCTTGAGTAAAGTGTGAGATTCAAACTTGCATATGCATATGATAATTATGTGCTAAAAGATGGGGATAATTCTAATGGAATTCAACATTATCTTCATAGTCTACATCGTATTTGGATTCAAGTTCTGCTTGTATTCTCCTTGCTTGGTAGCACATGTTGAATAAAAAATATTCCAAAAGTCCCTTGCCAATTAGCTCATCAAACTAAAGGTTGTCACTTTTATGGAGGGCTTCTAGCAAGGAAAAGAAGAAATTGGATCCCTCCTGAGCATCATGATGTTTTTCCATGGCTTGTATGTCTTTTTGGTGGGTTTCTATGATCTAAATGCTTGACATATGGTTCATGATTTCACTCTTTGTAGGTTTAGGAGTCACTCCTTACTCTTGCTTAGTACCTCTGGTACACTCCACGTCCTTTGTGTTTAATATTTTTGGCATGGCTAATGTATAATAAATTATTTTAGGTATTATGGTTGTTATGATTAAGAATTTCACACTTTCATCACATACAAGATTATAAATGGCATTGTACCTTCATGAATTTTCATTAGCTTGATAGATAAGCTTAATGTTTTTATCAGCTTCTTTCCACAATTCAAGCTATGGTATGAACAGAGAAGGGATTCCATTATGTTCACAACATAAATACAAGCTCACAAGACCACTAGCATGATATTATAATAACCACTTCATATAGACTACTTTATTATACTAATTATATGAGATTCATGATCAATTATTGACTTCCATGAAATGAGCCTGAGTAAATGGGTATCTTATGAGAAAAATTGGTATTTTATGTCTACCGAAGAGAATTTCATCCAAATTCCATTACTTATATACATACATAAATATATATTATAATATTAATAATATACATACATACACACAAATATATAAATTATATTACCTATATCATATATTATTATATTATATTTTTGTAATTATTAATAAATTAAATGTCTTTTGTGATATTATTGATCATCATTTTCATTTTCTTATAATTTAGTAAGTGTCAAGGTAAATAGCTCAATAGGGGTTGTGTGAGCATCTCAAAAGTTGTTTATGGTGTGACAATTAGGTATTAACCAATATTTGTATGGTTATTATGAAGAGATTATTATCTACATTAATATTTTTATATTACTATTGTAGACTAAAGCATTGGTTAGTAACATAGATCTTGATTAGTTTTTTGGTTTCTATTTTTCAGTTTGGATTGTAATTGAAGAGATGAAATACATTGAAACAATAGATGCAGTGGTAATTATGGAAATATAGTATACATGGCATATTTATAACTTACAACAGAAGAATTTTTTTATGGATAAAAGTTATGTAAATCCAATATTTATTTCAGTGAAGGTTGTTTATTAGACCACTTTGGAAGGTTTTCATTTTATTCATTCATTTTTCCTAATGTTGATCATAACAATTACAAATCCTCTTTTCAAATCATTTAGACAAATGGGAAATTTCGTATGGAAATAGAAATGATCCATGTTTGAATCATGTATTAGATAATGTATTGATTGAAACTAATGGATTTTTAGTTTCAAAATAATGATAAGGAAAAGAGGATATATATTTCCATGAAGAATGTAAGCCATCATAAACTAAATAATTTCATGATAATCCATATCTTGATCAGTTTGCCCCCATAATTACTTTACATGAACCTATTTTGTCATACAAATATATTCTTATAGAGAATGAAAGCAATGAAATATTTTAAGGTGAGTTGGGAGATGTCAGTGACAATTAATGACAAAGCATTAAAGGGAATGGACTTAAAGGACCTTGAGAACATACAATTATAGAGTTTAATGACATATCACTTATATTAAATCAATCTATAAATTCAAAAGAATTGTTTTAATTTTCCAATACATGACTCAAATGTGGTTCATTTATATTTCCAAAAAATGTATCCCCCTCTATCTTAATGATTGTAATAGAGTATTTTTATTTTTTATGATCAAAAATAGGACACATGACCAAACAACATATAAAACTTCTAAAGAAAGCTAATGAATACCCTGCATTAAAATGAGGTAGCACTCAATTTTCAATCATATAACAAATAGTCAACCAATAACATATAAAAAATACCTCTTAGTGGAGATAGAAAACCATATAAATAAATGGGTATCCCATGAGGAAAAAATGGTTTTTCCCTCTATGAGATAAAACTCATCCAAAGTCTATTACAAACCATCATTCATGGTAGCTATTGATGTGATGTAATGACAGGGTATTTTATATGATATCATACACAAGAGGGGCCATATCATAGAATGACTCACTTTCAAGGCATTTATTGGGTTTACATACCCCACAACTATTACAAGTGGATTTATAGCTTGTAGGGTGGTAGCATATTTTATTGAGGTTATCAACCTCATTTGTGGCTTATGAATCCTAACATACTATTTATTATCACCATCATCACCCATTTTACCTTTAAATATTTCACCACTTTCATGTGTTTTAAGAATGTATTTGGATGTCAAAATAAGTTTGTGTAAATTAGGGGCCATTTATATTGGTTGGTCAGAGAGCCCAACATGTTGGAGTCATGCCAACATTGGGTGATCTAGTTTTATTTTTGTGATTGTAATGGAGAAATTGATTTTGATATAATGGAGATAGAAAAGTTAGAGTCAACCAAGATAAATATGGAATTTAGGGTTTGGGATCTAGATAAAAAATTGAAATGGACATGGGTACATACAATAAATATCAAGATTGAAGCTATAAATGATGATTTGATTGTGAGAAGGCTTCATGTTTGAGCTAAGACTGTAATTAGTGCTACAATGCCAATGATATGGAGACAATCCATTGAGGTTTCAAAGTTTATATTCTAACTTGTGTTCATCTATATTTCCAATATATTGGGATCTAGAGAAATTACAAAAAGACCATATGAAAATTTAATCTATTTAATCTAATAGATAATTGGGATAAGGCCAACTATTATGTTATTTAACCCCTCAAAGAGTTTTTCAAATTTATTTGAGGCATTAAATTAAATAATATATATGAGACCAAATAAAAATAGTCAGTCAGACATAGCCCATTTTTTTATGTTTTTAGGGCTTGATGTGTTGATTTTCACATCAGAATGTGAAAAAAGGGATTTGAGCTAACATTTAGGCATTTAAAATCTTGTCTAGATTAAAGGTAGTTATTTTATTTACAACTTTCATCCATTAGAAATGGGTAGATAACTTGCAAGGTAGTAGGTTCTTTGATTACACATTTTTTATTGTCATTAGGTTAATTGGACTCTCTATAATTTTCATTTATTTATTTATGTTGATGATTTATTTTAGGAATTCAAATCAATAATATATATGAGAATTGGTTAGGCATAGCTCATATGTGATGCTTTTAGGCCTTGGTGTGGTGTTTTTTATGTCAAAATGTAGAAAAAATGTTAGCCAAACTTATATTGGATGTGGTTTACTATAGCAGTAAATTACCCAAAATAAATTTGTTATATGTTACAAGATTCTGGTTTGATATTCATCATACCTTTTCATCTTTGATTTTAATCAAGTTTTTAGCCTAGATTGTACCATTCACAAATTGCACAAAATTGATAACATTTTCTAAGTTTACTTTGCCATTCAAGTGAATCAATTTGAACTCTAACAAGCTACTTAGTACAGCTCCTAATAACTCATTAAAAACTACCCTTCCCTAGATACTACCCCTCTGAAACCATGGGTGAAATAGGTAATGCCTCCCTATACATGGCAGGTTATGAGTGATGGAGAAAACTTTAACTTTCCAACATGTATGTGAGATGAATATTGTGGAGTTTTACCACATAGAGACACCTCCAACATAATTAATATAATATATCATATAAAATATAGACTAGACTATATTATAATATAAACTATAATGCAGAATAAATTAAATAAAAAAAAGATTAAAAAAAGATAATTCAATATCACTTATTATAATAAAATTTGATATAATATACATACATATAAATATATGTACATACATACATACATACATACATACATACATATATCTACACACACACACACACACACACACATGCATAGATGTGTGTGTGTGTGTGTGTGTGTGTGTGTGTGTGTGTGTGTGTGTGTGTGTGTGTGTGTGTGTGTGTGTGTGTGTGTGTGTGTGTGTGTGTTTTAATATAATATATTTTCTATAAAATGTAATATAACTTAAAACATCAAATATAGTATAATTCCATAGAAAATATAATATAATTAAAATAAAATATAAACTATAATATGAAATAAAATGTAATTGTTGTCGAAGTCATAATGCCCAAGGATGTTGACATCATTTATTTTATTATTTCTCTATAGTTTCATGCTCTTATTTGAGTGAAATCCCATGTTGACCTTGCTTACTCACATACTTGAAGGTTCTTGATGACATTGACAATTTTTCTATGGGTTGTGTTCAACAATCCAAATCTTTAGGGTAAAACAATTGGATTTCAAAATAAGTTTGTGTAATGTAATTGTGGTGGTAGACCAATCAGGATCTGAATCATTATCCAATAATTAGTCTATAATGGATTGCATTATTCAATGAAAGAGAAAGAGTGTTTACCTAATATCTATGTCAAAACTATAACCTATTGGTTTAGATCAATGGACATCTGTATTGCTATGTTGAAGAACTAAACATTTTGGGGTTGGATGAAATGTGGGTAATCATGTTTTTTCGAGTCAATTGCAATGGAGACTTTATTTTCATTAAAATAACCATGAGCAATTTAGAATTTCAAGTTTGGGATTTTGATAAGAAGTTAAAGTGGACAAAATGCTTTCAATGTTTGTGATTAAGTTTCTTGATCATTTATTGGGGTGATCAAATAGGGTTCGATGTCATTGATGAAAAATCATTTTTATATTGTACTTATTCATGATCTACAATAACAATCATTATCATTCAAATTCCAAATGTTTGTGCAAAATGAGCTATCCATATTTTGTGATAGATTGCATTTGTGTCTATGTCCAATTTGTAACTCAAATTAACACTGAAATATGAACATATGGAGATAAGACATTGAGGTTTTTAAGTCTATATCATAACTTATGTTTGTTTATGCTACCAATATATTAACAACAATGCCATACAAAACTTGTAAGTGGTAGTTGATTTCAAAGTGAGATTTTAATCAAGTTTTTAGGCTAGTTTGTACCATTCACAAATTGCACCAAATTGATAACATTTCTAAGTTTACTTTTCCAGTCAAGTGAATCAATTTGAACTCTAACAAGCTGCTTAGTACAGCTCCTAATAACTCATTAAAAACTACCCTTCCCTAGATACCACCCCTCTGAAACCATGGGTGAAATAGGTAATGCCTCCCTATACGTGGCAGGTTATGAGTGATGGAAAAAACTTTAACTTTCTAACATGTATGTGAGATGAATATTGTGGGGTTTTACCACATAGAGACATGTCCAACATAATTAATATAATATATTATATAAAATATAGACTAGACTATATTATAATATAAACTATAATGCAAAATAAACAAAATAAAATAAAAAAGATAAAAAAAGATAATTCAATATCACTTATTATAATAAAATTTGATATAATATACATACATACAGATATATGTATATACATACATATATCTATACACACACACTCCTTCACACACGCACACATACATGCATGAATGTATATGTATATCTATATGTGTGTGTGTATTTTAATATAATTTTTTTAATAAAATGTAATATAACTTATAACATAAAATATAGTATAATGCCAAAGAAAATATAATATAAATTAAAATAAAATATAAACTATAATATAAAATAAAATGTAATTGTTGTCGAAGTCACAATGCCCAAGGATGTCAACATTATTTATTTTAGTGTTTCTCTATAGCTGCATGCTCTTATTTGAGTGCAATCCCATGTTGACATTGCTTCAATCACATACTTGAAGGTTCCTGATGACATTGACAATTTTTCTATGGGTTGTGTTTAACAATCCAAATCTTCAGGGTAAAACAATTGGATTTCAAAATAAGATTGTGTAATGTAATTGTGGGGGTAGACCGATCGGGATTTGAATCATAATGCAATAATTAGTGTACAATGGCTTGCATTATTCAGTGAAAGAGAAAGAGTGTTTACCTAATATCTATGTCAAGACTACAACTCTATTGGTTTCGATCAATGGACATCTGTATTGCTATGTTGAAGAACTAAACATTTTGGGGTTGGAGCAAATGTGGGTGATTGGGTTTTTTCTAGGTGATTGCAATGGAGACTTTATTTTCATTAAAATAACCATGAGTAATTTAGAATTTCAAGTTTGGGATTTTGATAAGAAGTTGAAGTGGACAAAATGCTTTCAATGTCTGTGATTAATTTTATCGATCATTCATTGGGGCAATCAAATAGGGTTCGATGCCATTGATGGAAAATCATTTTTATATTGTACTTATTCATGATCTACACCAAAATCATTATCATTCAAATTCCAAATGTTTGTGCAAAATGAGTTATACATATTTTGTGATAGATTGAATTTGTGTCTATGTCTGATCTATAACTCAAATCGGCACTGCAATATGAACATATGGAGATAAGACATTGAGGTTTCAAAGTCTATATTGTAACTTGTGTTTGTTTATGCTACCAATATATTAACAACAATATCATACAAAACTTGTAAGTGGTAGTTGATTTCAAAGTGAGATGGTCAGGAATGATGAGGGGAAATCATAGGGTATTTGATGTGGCATCTTACACAAGAGGGTCCATATCATACACACCATACAATGACACTAATATGGGGGAAATACATAGAGGTTATGGAGTTTATCATGTAGCTTTCATTGCAGCTCAAGATAGTATCCAAGATTTTGCAAGGTGCATGCCACATGGATGCATAAGGGGGCATCGCTCGTGACACAATGTGAATGCCATGGTTGACAATAAATATACAATTCATAAGGCATTACTTGCACCTTCGTGCCACCTGCTAGTTTGTTTACTGGTAAGTTTCTAGTTTAGCATTGAGGATTGGGAGAATTCATTTCGTCGAATTCATTGAAGGGTCAGATTCAGCCTCATATCTTATAGTGTCATGTTTTTATATTCAAGAAGAATTGATCCTTCACTAGTTAACAAATAAATGATTGCAAAATATTTTTAATAATATAATTAATCTTTAAAAAATAATGAAATAAAACCACACTCCAAAATATATAAATCTTTTCGATTGGAAATTAATTTATAAATAATATTAAAAAACTAATTAAATGACTTTTTCAAATTAAACAAAAATGGATAATTTTTAACAACGTTATAACAAACTTAATGAGCAACCAAACAAAGGAAAAAATTTGACACTAAATTGTCAATCAATATATTGAGAGCGAATGATTGGAGTGTTGTTTCTATCGAGCAATCTAAGTAACATGTCTTGAGAGCAAAATGATAAATTAATAATTTGTTGACGATGTCCTGTCAATCAGAAATGTTGCAGAGCTTCCGTGCCTTAGATCAGATCTTATCGAATAATGAGATTCTTTTTTTCCAATGACATGCCCCAGGCCTCTGCGGTACACAACTTTCTCAAAACACACGGCCCATCGCCAGACTCTTAATCTATCTGTTTTTGTTTCGCGATCCATAGCACCTTGCAAAACACTCGAGATCCAGGAACCCATTGTCTTCAGCAGCCCGCTGTTTTGATAGAGAAAAAATATGTCAGGTCCTTTGCACTCATTTTCCATCCGCCATGGTGTAGAAACAACCAAGGTGGTCATGCTGTGCCATGGATTGTTATAATCCCAGAAATTGTCTGTGATGAATGTCAGCCCAGGCAGTACAATTGAATTTGATCGCAGGGACTTTCGCCACACAAAGCCATACGAATTCAGCGCACCATTGGCGATATGTGTGCCCTTAATGCATAGGACTTTGCTATTAGAAATCTCCGAGGGAATGTGATACTGTTTACGGTTGCGATTTTTCCCTTTTCCCCTCAGTGTGCCCATGAACCAGGTCTGATTCAGTTCCATCAAGGGTGCCACATTGACGTCTTTTAACGGGAAAAAATCAACAGACTTTCTTAGATTGTCGGCCATAACTTCCACCTCTCTCGTCATTTGGGCGAAGGAATAGGGTTTATATGTTAGTATAATCTTGTAATTTGACAAACAATGGCGGCGACTACAAATACTGGACCTAAACAATGAAAAAGGCAGACTATTTTTTGACGCGCCAAAACCGTTCACCATGTCATCGAAACTGCCTCTCAAAACCGTAGCACCAAAACTGTAAGACAGATAACACCTCCATACATGTAGCAGCAGAACATAGGAGCAAAAAACTTTCTGTTTCTAGGGCGTATGTGAGACGAATCTTAGATGAAGTGATAACTGATTATAATGTGCTTGCTCCTACCATGAAATACAAGGTTCTTTGACAATGTTATAGAGAATATATTGTCACAATTGACAATAGAAGATCTTGGTGGTCCTCATGCAAATTCAAAAATATCATTCTTAACCATATAGCTTGGCATGCAGCGGCATTGGCTTCTATGTATTCTAATACAACTATATAAAGTGAAACTATGAGTTGTTTCTCTTAAGCCTAGGATATGGCTCCAGAACCAAGATAAAATACATACCTCGATGTGCTCTTTTGGTAATTGAGACTACCAGCCAAATCACTATCCATGTATCCTACTAGTTGAAACTCATCTGTTACTGCATACAAAACTCCATGATCTCTTATTCCATTCACATACCCTAATATCCTTTTGCATGCTTGCCAATGTGTTTCATTTGGCATTTCCATGAATCTAGATATGAGGTTGAATATATACATGATGTCAGTTCTAATTATTATCAAATACATTAAGATCCCTACAAATCTCTTATTGCATGTGGGGTCTACATTATTGTTAAAATCATCTTTGCACAACTTCAAACTTATCCTAGTTGGTGTACATACTAGCTTGTTTTAAAACATCCTAAACCTCTCCAATATCTCTTTTGCATACTTATATTGGAATATAAAAATGCCATTATCTACTTTTTTGACTTATATACCAAGAAAGTACTTCAATAAATCTAAATTAGACATTTCAAACTCCTTTTTCATGGCCATTTTAAAAACTTTTATTGATTGATTTAAATTTTTAGTGAATATTAGATTATCTACATATAAAAAAACAAGTGAAATGCCTTCTTTGCATGCTATGATGGAGAGTGTGGGTTCACTACCACTTTTACTAAAGCCATTGCTTGTCATGTAAGAGTTTATATAGATGTACCATGCCCTTGATTCTTACTTGAGCCCAGACAATACCTTTTCCAACTTATACACCTTGTTCTCATGACCAAGAATCTCATATCTAGGTGGACGTCCCACATAAACCTCTTCTTTAAGTATTATATTTAAGAAGTTTGACTTGACATCCATTAAATGCATCTTCCATTTGTGTTGAGCCATAATGGCTATGATTGTCCTCACAATTTCTAGCCTTGATATAGGTGTAAACATCTCATTGTAGTCATGTGTAGGCCTTTGTTTATATCCCTTCATCACTAATTTCCCCTTATGCCTCTCTATCTTTCCTTCGGATGTGTTTTTTGTCTTATACATCTACTTGAGTCCCATGACCTCTTTTCCTTTTGGAATGTCAACTAACTCCCATGTCAATTTTTCTTAATGATGTTTAGTTATAAGCTACCTCATACCAATTTATATTCTTAACTGATTTCTCATAATATATAGGATTAGCTAATAAAAAGAGAGTATAATTCATTGTTTCTTCTTGATTTTCTTCATACCTTGACTATTGATAAATTTCTTGAAAGATCCTTGTCCGTGTCAAGCATTGTCTTGAGTTGAAAGAGGATGATGTTAACTCATGAACACTCCCTTAACCTCCCTTATGGATATTTCCAATAGATGAGTTATCTATTTATGATATAATGGTTCAAATTGGTTCATGAGTGGATCTACTTCTTGCTGGTTTAGATTGAATAAAGGGTCTACTAGTCATTGTTTGTGCTTTTTCTTCTTCTTTTCTCTCTTCCCAAGCTTCATGCTCAATGAATTTAACATCTAGGCTTATTATGACCTCTTTAGTGTCCAAATTGTATAATATATAAGGCTTTTATTAGTCACCATACCTAATGAATATACATTTTTGACATTTGTCATTCCACTTTGTTCTTTTTTCTTGGGCACATGTGCATATTGATAGAATATGCAGAGCAAAATGACTAAATGCTGCAATGTTTTTATTGAATAGTATGAGGTTTATACACATTACAAAAATTGGTTAATAGAACTGAAATCCTATAATCACTATGCCAGATGTATGCTATGACTATCACATAGAATCTAACTAAACATGAAATAGATGCTATAATAATCAATCAATAACTGTGACTACTGAACTACAAATAATGTAATATAGCAAGATTAATCAACATTTCCCCCTTTATTACATTGTTTTTACAAACATCATATTTCATAATAGTGGTCCCCCCTTTATTACAAACATTGTAAAAATATTTCCACTCTCCATGTAGCCTACTCATTTCCTAAGGTGGCATGCCATCCTTATGGCTTCAAGGTCTTGATGTCACCTTGGTTTTTCCTTGTAAGATTATTAAAAACCTAGAAGTGATAGGAACACTTCTTTCTGCTAACTCCTTCGGTAGTTTTTCAGATTACGAGGATTACCACAAACTCATATGGTTTTTTGCTACAGGTTGAGCATGAATCTAGAGGGTTACAGGAGGTTTCTACTAAATTTTGGTGGTTTCTTGGATTACGACAAACCCTTTTCTAAGAACCAAGCACTAATCTAGTGATTTTACTTCCCACAACATTCTTTTTCAGGAGGTACCAAATTAAAAAATGATACTTAGTACTTTATTTAAAACATACTACAAAACATAAACAAACACACCAAAATTTGTCACCATATCAATGGTGCAACCCCATTGTATGTGACTCATGAGAGGACACCAAATGTCCTCCAACCTCTAGTAAATGAAGCTGCTTCACTCATCTAATGTCTCAATGAGACTCATGCATGTCTTTTATGAGGGCAAAACTTTCCTACTAATATATATGACTCTAGATGTTGGGTTTTCCCGATAATGCATCCATACAAAATATTTATTGACTTTTAACACAATGGACCTAAAACAATATTGACTCTAGATGACATGACTATAGATGACATGACTAAAATTGACTCTAGGACATGACTTTCTACAAACACACCTTTGACTCTAGATTTGACAAAAATAAATAGGTGACTAAATATACCAAACTAATAACTTTAAACTTAAGTTGATAGTGGATCTAAAAATTAATGTAAAACTCTTAAAAAATATTTGACAAAATACTAATTTGACAACTTAAAACTATGACTATGACATATAATCGACATAAAGAATTTTTTTTAAATTCAAAATGGTGACAGTATTTTATGACATATTTACGATTGACAATTACATATATTAACTCTAGACTTTAATCATTATTAAATGACATTAAAGGACACTATATTGACTTAATTTTAATTTGACACATAATTAAGTTTGCCATATTGAAGATCATATGAATACTTAGCAGTTTGCCATATGAATTGTATGCATAAAACTATTGGGTGATATATAATAGTGGGCAAGGCCAGGCCCAAAGATGCAGATCTGATTGGTCTTGCCTACTAGTGCTAGAATGACATAGTGAGAAAAACATGGAAACTCATAATCTTTATGGATGGAAACATCATCATCTATGTGATCACTTGATGGAAGAGCACAAAATCAAGATTTACAGTAATCTATACACTCATCAGGTGTAGTGTAGATCATGATTTTATTACATCAAGTAGGGATACAACCATAGAAAAATAATTTTCTTCAACTCTCCAATATCCTCCACCAAAATATTTACATCATCTTGCTAGAAGATGATGCAAGTTGAGTCTTTAACTTGAGGAATCTATAGGTCACATGAGGTCTGAATGAAGATGCAAAGGACTTCATGATACATCACCTATCTCAAAGGGTTAAATAAATTTCTTCACAAACTCTCATCTTGAACTCTCATGACATCACTCCTAAACAAATAATTTATAGGCTTTTGTATTACATGGCACTCTAATACCAATGGAAAAATATGCAGAGCAAAATGACTAAATGCTATGCTATTTTTATTGAATAATACCAAGTTTATATACATTACAAAAATTAGTTAATAAAACTACAATCCTATAACTGCTATGCCCAATTGTATGATGTGACTGCCACCTAGGCTCTAACTATACATGAAACTGATTCTATAATAATTAATCAATAACTTCTACTACCGAACTACAAATAATGTAATATATCAAGATGCACCAACACATATGAAACACATCCAAAAACTCTAAAGTATTAAACACTAGGATTTTTACTACTTCATGCTTCTTGAGGGATTATGTCCCTAACACTCTTTGTCAAACAGATATTTACCAAGTATACAAATCTTTCTATAGCCTCATCCCAAAAATCTTTAGACAAACCCTTTGCCTTTAGCATGTTTCTTGCAATCTCTTGGATGGTCCTATTATTCATTTCAACCTCACCAATTTTTTGTAGGGTATACCTGGCTATAAATTGCTTTTTAATGCCATGATCCTTATAAAAATTCATCAAATCATTATAGATATATTATCCTCCTCTATCCATCCTCAAAATCTTGATTTAATGGCCACTTTGCCTCTTAACCAAGGCTTTGAATTCATTGAATGGATCAAATGCCTTTGATTTATTCTTCAATAAGTAGACACATGAATTTTGGCTAAAGTCATCTATGAATGTCATGAAGTAGACATTCTTGGATAAGGAGAGGGTCTTCATTGCATCACACAGGTATAAATGGATCCAATCTAAATGATCCTTAGCTCCCCATACTTCACCCATGGGAAATACATTCTTATGTTGATTCTCTTATATGAATCCTTCACATAATGTATTTGGGTATTCTATAACATCTTCCCTATTATGATTTAATTATTGTTAATAATTTCACCCCTCCAAAGCTCAAATGCCCATATCTTAGGTTCCAAAGAGTAGACTCGTCTACTATCCCTATTTTGAATACTGCTACAAGTTTATTTTGCATCCTTAGAGGAATCATCCTATTGGATGTCATCTTGACTATTGCAATCTACGTTTTCAGCCACTCTTATCAAATATTATGCATTCACTATCTTCAAATCTTACTTTTTATCCCTTTTGGACAAGATTCCTTATAATAATTAGGTTATGGTTCAACCCAAGCATATAGTAAACATATTGAATTTGTCTTTTGTCACTTTTATTGGTGCCAATAAATATGTTACCGTTTCAAATGAAGGGAACCTTATCATTATTTCCCATCTTCATCTCTAATTTTATAAATTCATCAATGCGGTTGAATATCTCTTTTTTCCCTTTCAGTTGGTTGTTACAACCACTATCTAGATACTATATTTCTTTACCTCTTTACTCAGTAATGTTGCATTCTATGAAAAAAATTCTACCTTTTCTCATTCCTATTAGGTTAAGCCTTTTGTGTTGTGGATAAATTAAAATTCTATGTATTCATGTCATATTCCATCTTTCTACACTCACTAGCATAGTGTCCATACTATTTATAATAATAACATTTGGTGTTACACTTATCATACATTTTTATAGATCCTCCTCTATAAGTGTTGTTTCTCCTTCCTCTTCCTCTTCCATTTGACTATTCATGGTTATGCATTCCAACTTTTTGACTTCTACAAGTTCTTCCTTCTCATCTATTGTTTGATCCTATCCCCCTTCCTCTCACATTCACATTAGTTTTGAATGCTTGTTCATGTGAAGAGGTGCCCATCCTATTCAACCTTTGTTCATGGGTTTATAAGAAAATCATTAGCTAATCCACCATAATTTGTCTTAAATATTTTGACTCTTAAATAAAAACTAAGTTATAGGGTCAAATTTGATTGTAAGAATCCTTAACACCTTCTAAATGATCTTATGATCCTATATTAAATCACTACATCTTAATTTTATTGGAAATATTCATTATCTTTGTGAAGAAGTCATTGATTGATTCATTCTCCTTCATGTGTAGACTGTCAAATTCCCTTCTTATGAGTTAGAACTTGATGATCTCAACCTTGTCACTCCCTTGATAATCAATTTTGAAAATGTCCCATGCTCTCTTGGAATGGATAGGTAATGCTATCTTGGGATAGATTGAATCAACTAGTGCCATTTAGATGTAACTAAGAGCCTTAGAATAATTATTTCTATTCTCCTTCAATGCATTCATTTGTTCTTGGGTTAATGCATTGAAGGATAATAGGCCTACAAATTCATTGTATCCACCTTCAACTAATTCCCATAACTATTGAGAATAAAATATAGTTTTCATCCTGATGCTCCACACATCATAGTTATTTCCATCAAATGAAGCATGCTTATGTCATGGATCATAACTAACTCTTTCCATCTCCAAATGGGATTACAAACTAAAGATACTAGTTGATAGAAAAAACAAATTATAGGACCAATTGTGAGCAGAAACTATAGACACAATGCAAAAGAAAAGCTTCAGATTAATCTCAAAGCTTTAGGTTGGACTAATAATACAACTCTGGAGTTATATCAGAGCTATAAAAAAGTGTTAGAAATTTACATAATAAGCATGAAAGGATAATAGAATAGGAGAGGTAGAGTTGTATAGGAAAATACCCAAAAGCATATATTTAAATGATTAAAACACTTATTACAACTTGATTACTATGCATAATATATAGTTACAACTATTAATAAAACTAATAAGAAACTTATATAATGACCTCATATTTTAATATCTATACTTATTTAGATTAGTCTATATTAGACTGTTATTTCTTTATCTTCTTGTTGTTCTTTTCTTTCCTTATTTTTTATAGACTATAATTTTGTTCTATTCTCTTTGTCTTCATTTTCTGTCTACTTATTTTTTCTAGGTTTTCCTCTTACTAATACTACACTAAAATTCTGCCACTTCTCTTAAATTATTTTTATCTCTTCTCCCTTTTTTATCTTCTACTCTCACTTCTTACATACATCGTTTTGCCTCCTAGTTCCATTGGTTCAATCCAATTCAAAATTTTACCTTCATGCATTAAATTGAGTTTGGTGGCTAGTTGAGGAACTCTGGAGTTAGGTAAATGGAAGCAAGAATAATATATTTTAACAAATTATACAACTACAAGAAGAATTGGGGAATTATAAATAATAATAAAAGTAGAAGTCTTTTTCTTATTATAGTTTAATAACACAAATTTTTGACCTATTTACATATGAATAAAATCAATATAACTTTTAAAAAACATATTTTATTCATTTCCCACATGATTAATTATTTTGGATAATAGATCATCCACATAAAATATCTAAATACAAACCTAAGCATTGAAAATAACATGCACAATATATAGGCATAACACTAAAACTAACTATTATATGGGCTATATTTATATAAGAGTCTGCATTATAACACCTATTTTCCTCCAAATGACACATGTGATTGTGTAATTTTATTTATTTCTCATCATAATAATTTTCATATTTTCATTCTTGGTATTATATTATTATTTGACAACCATAGTCATAGTTTCATATTGCTTTCTACTTCACTTCACACAAAATTTTAGTATATATTACCTTCACTTCAAAAAAATGTTTAGCGAGGTACCTTTATCTATTGTGTAGTTTAATCAAACTCTAATAATCAACATTGTATTCACTATTCATATGTTTACAAATTAGTTTTGAGTTAATTTACACCCATACCATAATGGCCTCACATGTGAAAGCTACAAACATATCATCAACATGTTCTTTGTAATATAATACACTATGTTTTCTCCCATCTCTTAATGGTTGTACTAAAAATATTATTTCATTGTAAAATGCATGTATACTTTAATTTATCACTATTTTGGAAAGGAAGACAATAAAATTAACAACATTTATTTTTAGTCTATTGTATTTATTATAAATACATAGTGATTTCTCCCTTGATTTCACCTATTTTGGGCTTCAGACTTGCAATTTGTTTTGCATATGCATACATAATAGAACATGGCTTAAACATGATTGAATAAAAAATCAACAACCTCTACCAATATTAAGGATCCAACGGTTGAAAATGACTAACTAGATTTCCTTGACAATAACAACAAGTGATATCTAGATTATAGTGTTTCTTTACTAAAAAGGAAAGAGGTAGTGATCTAAGAAACAATGAACATAAATTATGATATGTCAAACAATAGTAGTGATATTTATAATTTTTAATATTAACCAAACATGACCTAAATATATTGTATTGTAAAGAAGCGGGGGAAAGGTTTCAAATATTAGGTGAAAGAACTTTTGTATTTATAAATTAATGAACAACTTTATATTTATAATAAATAATATATACCTTGAACCATGCATTAGTAACCATTGCATGTATAAAATAAAATGGTGAAAAGAATCAAACATAAAATTGAAAGATAAAATTGAAAGATGATGTTGTTGAAGTGACTCAATGAATAAATTTTTCCATATGTCATCAAAACTAATGTCATGTCCCAACTCTACTACTGCATTCAGATCACATGAGAAATGTTTTTTTAATATGTTTGAATCCCTAGTGATTTAAAACATAAATTAAAGGATTTTTGAATCCATTTGGATTCTATAAATTTATCTTAGTCATAACTAAATGTAGTACAATATTATAGTAAAAGAAAATTTTAACAAGAGAAATGTTAGGGAATATTGGAGGAAGAGGAATATTGTATGGTTTTTTACCAAATAAATATTTATGAAAATTGTAAAACTACAAGAAGAATTTGGGTATTATAAATCATAAAAAAAAATAGAAATGAAAATATATAATTTTATTATTATATTTTAATAACTTAAAGTTTTGACCTATTTCCATATGGATAAAATGAATATAAGTTTTAGAAAACATATTTCATTCATTTCTCGCATGAATAATTACTTTCAATAATAGATTATCCATATAAAATATCAAAATACAAACTTGAGAATTGTACATAGCATGCACAATATGTATGTATAATAAAAATAATTATTATATGTGCAATATTTATACAAGAGTATGCATTGGAACCCCTATCTTCTTCAGAATGACACACATGATTGTGCAATTTTATTTCTTTCTCTTCATAATAATTTCTCTCTTTTAATTCTTGGTATTATATCATAATTTTAAAACTTATGTATGGTTTCATATTACTTCACATCACATACAAATTTTTAGTATATATTACCTTCATTTCAAAAATATGTTCAATGAGGTACCTTTATTTTTTATTTAGTTCAATCAGATGTGTTCACTATTCATATTTTTACAAAGTAATTTTGAATTAATTTATACCCATACCATAATGGCCTCACATGTGAAAGCTACAAACATACCATCCACAAATGCTTTGTAATATAAGACATTGTGTTTTCTCCCATCTCTTAATGGGTATATTTAAAATATTATTTCATTATTGGGATGGTTATAAAAAATGTATATATACTTTAATTCGTCATTTTTTTTTTTGAAAAGGGTAAAATTAAAATTCACAACATTTATTTTTAGTACATTGTATTTATTATAAATATATAATGATTTTCCCCTTTAATTCACCTATTTTGGATTTCATACTTGCATTTTTTTACATATATATACATAATAGAACATTGCTTAAACATAATGAAAAAACATGCAAAAATATCTACCATCATCAAGGATTTTATGGTTGAAAATGAGTAACTATATTTCCTTCATGATAACTACAAATGATATATAGATTATAGTTGCTCTACTATAAAGGAGAAAGGTAGTGGTCTAAGAAATAATGAACATAGATTATGAGATTTATAATTTAACATATGAACCAAATATGACCTAAATACAATATATTATATTGTAAAGGAGAGGGTGAAATGTTTCAAATGTTAAGTGAAGGAAATTTCATATTCAAAATTTAATGAGTAATTTTATATTGATAATCCATGAGATAGACCTCATCAATGCATTAATAACCATTGCATATATGAATGTGAATGGTGAAAAGATATAAACTTGAAATTGAAATAAGATGTTTTTGAAGTGACTTAAAGAATAAATTTCACCATATATCATTAAAGCTAATGTCACACCCCAACTCCACTACTCCATGTAGATCATCTAATCAATTTTTTTGGAATATTTTTGAACCCATAGTGATTCACAAAATAAATTAAGGTATTATTTAATCCTTTTAGATTCTTTAAATTTATCTTGGTCTTAACGAAAGCTAGTATAATATTCTGATGAAATAAAATTAAAATAAGATAAAATGTAGGGAATATTGGAGGAAGAGAAATATTGTATGCTTTTCTGCCAAATAAATATTTTATTCCCTTTACCTCATAGTTTAATTCATGACCATCTTGCATTCTACCTCTTTCATTTTATAATTGTCTCATACTCTACTTGTATCCTCTTGTGATACAAACATTAACCATTGTGCAGGTTCACAAGGATGGCTCTGCTGACGATTCTGCTACTGCAGCAACCTTTCTATAAAAAAATAGAGCACGCTTTGGTCTAGGTGGTGCGCTGACCTCTTTTCTTTAGTTCAAAGCACCATTAATCTTCTTGCACTCTATAAAACAACTTCTAAAAGCTTCAATCTTTAAAAAGCTCCCTTCTCCATTCAAATACCGTCAACGACTTACCTCCACTCTTTGGCTCTCAAACAAAGTTCAAACTTAGTTAACTATCCCAAAAACCCAAGTTCAAATATATATTCAATTGGATTGTACACAAGTTTGGAGACGTGCTACAACACGACCTAGGCTTACTGCTAAAGCTTCAATGCATGGGCCTTTTTTTGGCTTTGTGGTTTGTATTGTGTCATTTTTTGCTACTTGACTGCTGCGACTTGATTGATCTATTGTCTCTCCCATGTGTTCTTCCTCACGCTAGTGCTGCGTTCAAGACTGCACTTCACTCCTTCGGTCTCTTTCCTGGGCTGATTGCACTTTGCTCGAGGTTGACTACACTTTGCTGGAGGTTGATTGCGCGCACTCTCTTTTGGCAGCAGCTTCTTCACACGAAACTGCATTGCACGCCTTTCACACGGTCTGCCTTCTTCACTCGACAATCTCACTGGGTTATGACCTGTCGCTCTTCCTGACTACACTTCTTCCTGACTGCGCTGACACCTTTCTTGCTATGCGCCTCTCCTTGGCGCTCCCTACTGGCTTCTCCTAGCACGACCTATCTCTTTTGGCTTTGATACCAATTTGTCAAAAAATAAAAACATATAAAAATAGAAAATAGAACACACAGATAAAATTCAGATTGCTACAGCAATTCTGGGAACAAGATTTTTATTAATCTTCTTGAATCTTGCAGATCTTCTTGATCTTTTCCATCTTCTTGATCTTCTTCTTCTTGATCTTGTGCAAATTACAATACTGCCCCATGGGTCTATTAAATAAATATTAAAGCAAACAATAATTAGAAAAAACAAACTGAAGACTAATTTTAGTCTTTACATGCAAACTGCTTGAACTAACTGTTTGTCTAACTGACTAAATGTTAATTGCTACTCTAACAGTTTAACTAACTATTTGATAACTGACTGACCCTAACTGATTGTTAACTGCTGCATGCATAAAGAGTGGAAAAATTAACTCGAGTCTCCAACATAACCTATAAGCTAAAAAAGGTAGCATCAGCAGAACAACGTCTGAGTAATTCTCTAAATATAGATTTGGCTATAAACTAAAAGAATTGAACCACCAATAAAACAAATGGCTGCCATCAAAAGTGATTATTTTTAGACATGCATTACCTTACACGATGGCCCTTCGAAAGCTAAGCATCACATGACATGCAGCAGAATTAAAGATGATAATATGAAACCCTCCTAATCATTGTTTACATACCGATTGTCATCCATCTTCATTTGTAAGTAAACTCAGGTGCCAAAGAAGGGTTCGGCTGCCCCAACTGGTGCAGAAGTGCCCTAACTCCATGAAAACACGCCTTGTTTGTTTTTTTCCTGTAAGTTCCTTCGTCGAGAAAAAAATGTTTTCCCGTCTCCAACACCCCCAGATCACAGTAAACAACAGTAATACTAATCCACAAACCTTAAAATCAGAAAATTTATAAAACACTTACAATATCCGAGCGGGCAACATCTGGGTCAAAGTCATTATAGAAGGCACATGCTTCTCCTTCCTTAAACTCATCCTTAAAATAAAAAAAATCCTAATCACAGGAGCCGAGAGATTCCGCTGAAGTAAACCCCCATAATTTCTCCCCCTTTATGAACCATAATCAAACACTAACACTTGGGATTTCGTCCCCCTCAAAAAAAATATACAAACAACAATCCCCGCAGTCCCTTTAAAAATAAACTGCATAATAGGATGGCCAATTAAACGACCGACACAACCAAATTAAGCACGGCCACAAACAAAAAAGATTTGGCGTATGAAAGCCTAGAGGTGAACTCAAATAGGGAAGTTCAATTCAGACAGGATACGAAAAAGGTATTGTCATAAACTTGATCCAATCGTATAAGTTATTTTATTTTATTATTATTTTTAATTATATTTTATTGTTAATATAATATGAAACGCTTCAATAATAATTCAACTAATAATAAAGTAATACCAATTAATCACATCACAATCGTTTTCAGATTTTAGAATTTTTACAATTTTCTACTACTGAATGAAAAGGAAAAACTTCCTTTTATTTGCAAGTGGAACAGTCTACTCGTCCATTTTACATTCTCTTACACAATACCCACCTTAGGCGACCCCTTTCCTTCATTCAATCATACATTCAAAGCAAATCAAAATAAAAAAGAAACACACTTTATACCACGCACAGCAACAAGAAAGACAAGTGAAATGAAAGGAAAATCAAATTCCCCTAAATGTGGAGGCTTAGCATTGAATTTGAAATTAAACTCTGTCCAAATTACGTATTAAAAACTGTAAAGACACGTAAACAAATGAATAGGCAAAAGTTCATGTGTTAGAATCCTGCGCCAGAAGCCTTCAGCTATTGAGAACAAGTTTCACCCCCTTGCCAGTATCACAAGGCAAACTGCCACATCGTTTTCTTCACAAACAGATTTAGATTTAGATTGAGGCGGTCTAACTAGAGTCATTATAATACTGATAATTATATATATATGAGAGTGATATAATGTTTTAAGTTATTATATAATAAATAATGTTTTTATAATTAAAAATTTACATTAAATTTTTTATATATTTTAAATTATTATAATAAAAATATAACATAAAATAATATCTTAATATTATTTATATATATATATATATATATATATATAAATAATTTGGGACCTCAATGTTCTGTTTCAATATCAATGACATTATAATGAATGCTTTGAATGACATATTGGATGTGAACCCCCACTGTAATCAAGTCAACTCTCATGAAGTTTTTGTTCACCCTTAATACTAGAAGATGGCCAATCAAAGATCATGTCTCCTTGTAAGTTGTGGACCTCTGTGCAATAAATGCATAACATGTAAATCCACTAGCTAATTTGAATCTTGCTATGGTGTATGATACTACCTGAAAAACTTTGTCATTGTCTTTCAATATCACCGCTTAGCACTAATTGTATGTTTTGTAGGGGTTTACTCTTCACCATTACTTCTTCATTGCCCAAACTCATCATCAAATACAATGTCTCCTTTATACACAACATCTTTCTATATGAATAAATGTACAACCTCTCTTTGTCTACCATCACATACAATAAAATATAAAAATATTGTTGCTTAACCCTTCATACACATACAATAAGATAGGGTCAGTACAGATCTCTCTCTCTCTCTCTCTCTCTCTCTCTCTCTCACACACACACACACACACACACACACACACACACACACACACACACACACACACACATACATATTTTTATATTATATAAATATCATTATACAAATTATAAATATATTAAGTTTTTGTTATTTTTATTATTAATTTATAATATTCATAAAATTATATATATATATATATATATATATATATATATATATATATATATATATATATATATATATATATATATATATATATATATATATATATACGCACGCACACACATATACACATACACATATACATATACATATATGTATATACATATAGATATATATACATACATATACATATATATATATATATATATATATATATATATATATATATATATATATATATATATATACACACACACACACACATATACATACATACATACATATATATACATACATACATACATACATACATACATACATATATATATAATGTTATAATATATGTATGCTAAGTATACTAATTATAATATATATTCAATATAATAATATTATAAATTATATTATATATAAAAATTTTAGTAAAATAATATGGTTCAATATTTTTGGATAATGAAGAATTTATATTTATTTTATTTACTATAACAATTATATATATATATTAAAATAATTATTCTATAATAATATGCGAATAAATAAAAATAAGTATGTGCAATATTAATAAGTTATAATATAATATATAATTATATTTTATAGAGACATACACATACACACACAAGCATACATATCTTAGATAAATCTATGTAAAAAATATCGATAAATATCATTTTCGAGGCATATATTCATATTTATTATGACATTAATATCTCAATAATAATATCTATCAGTTTATTTTTACACATATTTATCTAAGATATATATGTTAGTAGCACTTATCACCACATAAAGTAAAGGTTAATTTTTATTGTTCATAAAAGTTAAATTTAATATAATTATCTAGTGCATTATAAAAAATGGAAATAAAGTGAAACATATATATGATATATGTAAAATTATATGCATTTGATATTAAAATAAGAAATAGAGAGCATTTGATATATAATTTTCATATATGTGTTTTACTCTATTTTCCTTTTTTATAATGCATTAGATAATTATATTAAATTATATATATATATATATATATAAAATTTTTACATCTATTTTCCTTTTTTATAATGCATTAGATAATTATATTAAATGTAACTTCATATATATAAAATAATTTGATGTTGAAATTGGAAATAAAGAGCAAGTAACACATACGTCATATATGTAAGCAGTATAATAAGTTTATGATTATCAATCTCTGTACACGTGATCCTCTAAAAATTGAAGCCTTTATTCTTCCTCTTTTCTTTTCTCTACTCTTTTTCCATTCATCAATCTCTCAAACCTTTCATATGTGAAAATAGTATAACCCTTAATCTATGTAGTGACTTGACATGTGATATAGCAATAAATGTAAAACCTTTTTATTATGTAAGTCCTATACCAATTGTGGCCCTTTCAAGTGTTAAGTTTTGTGATTTGTGGATTATCAATCCCCATTCTAATTTCAAAGGTAAATGACACACATGACCCCTTTGTGTAGGGTGATTGAAATCGTAGTTGGATTACCATCAAAAAGTGGAATCCCTGTATAGTTATCCAATTGTACCATTACATCTGTAGGTGGTTTAGGGGGAGCCAGAGCTGGTTTGTATATAATGCTTTAAACATATCTAGGTGCACCATTGACAAGACCTACTTATTTCCATAAGTTTATAGTGAGCATCATCCTTGCACCAATAGAAATCAATAACTCAACTTTCAACTATTCATTATCCAATCTGGCAATGTTATTACTTTATCTTCTAGTTGCAATGCTTCAAGTAATAGGTTGATTTAATGCATATAATTTTCTCTTATTATGCTCATGCACATTCTCATTTATTGCCAATAAATGAATGTGTTCATTAAAATCCTACTTTTCAACTATTTCAAGTGAAACATCTGTTTTATTTCTCAAAAATTTCCAATCTTCAATGGTTGAATTAGTGTTTATTATATTATTTTAAATTTTTTGGAACTGTTATTGTTCTTCAGTTTGACCTTGTTACATTGAAAAACCTTATCGAGTGTAAAAAGAGTTTTAAAGTTTTTCCATAGTAATTTTACTTGTCTTGTACTTGCACATGGATGTTTATCCAATATCGAAGGTAATTGTCCCAAATCCCCAACAAAAATCATAGATCTTCCACTAGATCACATATCAACATTTTCGGGAAATGCTTGGAGTAGTCAAGAATCTATATTTTCAAGCATCTTTTAGCCTATAAACATCATATCATTAATCAAAATATATATAAAATGTTGAATTTATTCTTGAAATCTTGTTAATCTTATTCCTTCTAATATATCAAAATCTAAAATAGGCATTCACAAGGTTGTATGTATTTTTTATTCATCAATGTTAAATGTTGTAACACTAGTTGGAGGGAGTAGTAATAGCAAATAATATTATGGTTATGATAGCTCTAGAAGTGCTAGTTTAATCCCTCCAATAAGATAATATTTCCTTATTCCTATAGTTCCATAAATTATTAGATGCAATAGAGATGTATTTTGTCCTTGATTATAATGTCTTATAATTATATTCAATGGTACTTTTTGTTTCTCATTTAGGCTTTCATAACACAAATTAGATACCATTTCTTCCATAGCAATTAAGCAATTTTTTTGGTCATACTTATTAATTTAAGAGCCCTCTTCATTTGTTCTTCACCCATATTATTTGCATCCCAATTTGTTTGTCTATCAATATCTCTTCAACCCAACTTATCAATCCCAAAAACATGTAGAAACTATTTTCACTATAGCCCTAATATGATATCCCACTCATGCTTAGTTTTATTTTGCTCTATAACTTCATCATTTTCATCATTTATTTCTTGTTGAATGCCATTATGTGTTTTAATAATATGATCTATATGAAAAGGATTGTATTTTAATTGACCTCAATTATATTTTATTATATCCTCATCAAGTCCAATGTCTATCTCAATATCACAAAATGGCTTGTAGAATAGTAACTTTAAAAATTAAAAATTCACAAAAAAATTGGCTATCTTGTTGTGGGATGCTATAAAACATTGGACATACCCTCACAATAACACACATATGTCTTGGTTTCCACTTTTCACCTCTTTTAGTTTTTGGACTATACATCCAAAATCTTGCATCCCTAATGAGTGGTACATGTTCTATTAAGTGAGGTATTTCAATATACCCACTAGTTATTGATTTTCTAGTTTTTTCATTTTCGTCATCCTCTTTTAACACCAATTTTAAAAAATTATGTCTAAATTTCAATGATACAAATACCATACTACACTTCATGAAAGGAAGTTCCAACAATATATGACATGTTTCCATTGCACCTATATCTCTTTTAATAATTGTTTTAGTTAATAGGCATTTATATACTCATGCAACAAGTCCTTCTAGGTATTCAATATTTACAAGTCACATCAAATGTATTGTTATATTTATGAACTTTTCTCTACTTTTATAGCATAATGTAGATTTGAGAAACATGTTTTAAAATTACTAGTTGCCAATCTACATTTGCATGCCATGATTGCAACACATAAAGATTATGAGTGTTCACATGGTCATAATTTATTTTAAGCTCATATTATTTATCTCCTTTATCTACATCTACATTTATTTTCAATCCATTGAGATGAAAAGGCCAAGAGGCATTGCACTTACATCAAAGATAATTTAATGTTAATATTCATGTACAAACAAACACTTAATACACTTTTTTAATGTTATGTTTCTTACTTGGAAACCTTTTTCCCTCTTTTTTCTTAGGAAAGCTATATATTTACACATGGGATGGCACTCCATGAAATTAACCAATTCTTCATAGTCTTGATATGGATTTATTTGATTAATAGTTACTGTGTTGATGCAACATGGATGCCAGCTAAAGTTCTACACTCCCTATGTCACACATGAAATCAAATCAATATATATATATATATATATATATATATATATATATATATATATATAATGGTTAATTTTTATATAATATAAGTAAATTATTAATCATTTATTACCTATATGTTTTTTTGATGCGCATCTCCTCTATAATACCAAGCATGTGTAATTCCGTCAAAATATTTTTGGGAAAATTCGACTTGATTTTCATTTTTATAGTTTATGATGTCCATATTTTCTACTCTATTTAACCATAAAAAACCATACACATGTGGATACCATCTATGTTGTCATTTATATCTACAAAAAGAACATTTTATCTTCATAAAATTTTATGGTATCTCTTTTCAAAACACTATATTACAAATTTTCATGTAATAAACAACTAAATGTGGGTGGTCAATTTTGTTTTATCATCTCCATATTTATGCTTCTTGTGGATTTGTAGATCGATTTCCTAACATTAGTGCATGGAGGTCTAGAAATACATATCTTCTACATTTAATGTAAATAATATGGTTGGTTTACAAATTTGATGTAATAGGCCAATTAAATCTATATGACACTTTATCCAATAGTAATGTATACCTCTTAGTGTAGTTTCATAATGTATTAAGCAATCAACAAGATGAGATTTTGGTATATCCTCCATGTATTCAAATAATTCATCAACTTTAATGGGTAATTATTGAAGTCTTTTCTTTATAGATACTACTGATGAATTTTATGCTCAATTTTTCATTATCTTTTTCATGGAAAGATACATAAACCCTGGGTGTGTGCCAAAATGATTATCTTTATATCAAATGAGATGTTGCACATATTCATGTAGATTTACACATTTTAGTCATGGTTCCAACAAATCACAGCTTTCATTATGGAATAGAATTGGAAAATCCATGTCTAATGAACCTTCCATTATGTATTCATTCAATGAATATGTAACGATCTATGGCCAAGATATTAAATGTACTATGATCTTTGCTTGGATTATTTACCCAAGCTCGAATCACTTTCATTTATCTTAGAGCATTGGAAGTTTTGGTAGCCATAGATGATGTATGTTCTATAATATTTCCTTCTCCTATCTTAAGTAAAAGACATATAAAAACATATTCATGGAAATATATATTAAATTCCATGTAAACACAATTTATTTTTTTAAGACATTTATATAATTATTACATTGAATATATTTTATTATTGTTTCATCAATTTTCACGTCTCTATAGAACTTATCATGTGTTATATTATATTCAAATGCATTATATAATTTCTCTTTATTCCCATTAAAGTTTTAAGTGGCTCCACATTATTTATTTCTTCATACTATGATATTCAGAAGAAATAAAATATGATGTGGTAACATTTTTGAAATTTGTGTGACTTCTTATGGAAAAAAAGTCTATGTCCTTTGTTTTTGTATTTCCCTCCTATTACGTAAGTTACTTGAAGAATTTGATTCACATGTGCGATCAACATCTCTTCCACTTGCGTCAAATTTTCCACATCAAGTGGTTTTGGCCTAGGATCCATTTTATTAGCTTAAGAAAAATTATGAACACCTTTTTATTGTGTCAATATCTACTATGAATAAGAACTTCTAGATTTCAATAAATATTTAAATGAGGATAATGCTCTTGATAGATATAACACATACATGGTGAATCAAGTTTGTCTAACTCACATTTAAATAATAGTTACATAATATTGATATCAATATCAACATCGAATCAAGTTTGTCTAACACTCTTTGATCCGTGCTACCAAGATTGAGACACCTGGTAACCCCACGTGCCTTTTGTGGACTTTGCTATTAGTTTTCATTCATTAAATGCCATATGGTATCTCCACATGTATTATGTGGGTCCTTTGACTTATTGACCTTGTGCTCACCATTAGATATCTATTTGTGATTAAATGTGCATTATTAGATCTTCGTCTTCACAATCACTTGAATGTCATTGATCCTTCATACAATCGTGCTAGATTTTGAAAATTAGTAGCCCTATGTTTACCCTCTATAATAATTATTTCCTAAGTCTTAAACTTGATGGTCCTTAGCATGTCACATTCTGCTAGAGCAACTTTGGCTAAGTAATGGAAACACTACAATCTACCTGGAAGGCTAACATTGCACCTCAATATATTTTTCTAGACACCATATCAAGACCTAAAATTTGAACCACAAGATCAAGGAAAAAATTTAAATAAACCCATGTGACTACTTTATTTTGAAACCTTCACACTTTTTAATGAAGATGACATCAATTTAATCACTCAGTCTAGATAGTGAAGATGACTAGGAGAACTTAGACATTCATATGCCTACTTTGATGAAATCCTTTCACTTCCATAAGCACTCCAAGCATTATTGACACCCCATAGGGATTATACAACATGATCACATTACCAACCACATCCATCAACCTACCTATATGAGATATTCCATCTTAGAACCTCACCTTGACCTAAAACCACATCAACATGCTAGATACAACATGATAAGCCTCAAAGAGTACTTATGTTTCTTAGCCTTCTTGACATCGATGAAAATGATCATAATATGACATCACCATTTTGTAATTAATATTGACAATAACTCACATGTGACATCAAGCCTTTTATGTCAATGGTAACACATATGGTAATAGTCTCCCCCTTTGTCATTGATGGTAAACCCTTATTTTCCTTCTCCCCCTTTACCATTAATGACAAAGTGGACATATTCTCCTCTCAAATTTAGCTACATAATACTTTGATTCTGGGACTTAAACAATTAAAAATCTCCCCCTTGCAACATTCTCATCTCATATAACCTATTCTGAAATTGTAATTAACCATACAAGCTCCTTGGAAAGAAACATCCCACATAAGCTCCCCCTTTGACATAAAGACAAAATGGGTACCAACTAATCTTGAGGACTTCAAAAGACTTCAAGGACCAATAACAAGAGAGGACCACCTTAGGTAGATGATACAAAATCCCCTTATCACTATGCAAACTATTTTTTACCATATTTTTATAGTCTTGGTCATTAATAATACACCATCTTGACCATACCCTATTATATGAAGTAAAAACACACATTATCAAGAAAATAGGAGTGATCACACTTTTATAATATTGAGAGAGACTCCCCCTAAGTCTCCTAATCTTAGGCTCCTCTTGATCACCTTTAGACCATCTTTAGTCATGATAAAATTGCATGATTTCCTTAAAATTTCCTCTCATAAGACAACACCATAATCTCGAATAGATGTTCATGCCATTATTCAAACAAGAAAGATGAAAAAAATATTCAAAGCATGAAACCATTTGGAATGCACTTGTACATATCCTCCTCATACTTCATATCAACCTTGCCTTTAGGGTAAAAATCCCTGAACATACCTTGAGCACCCATACTTACTTATCCATAAGAAAGATTTCTCCTAAGAATCATAGGCAAAGACACCCATTAGTCATGAGAGACTAAAAATCCTAAAACTTAGGAGACTCCCAGATTTCCATATTCTTACTTCAATTGTAGTCTTGCCTCATCGTCATATTGACTTTAAATGAGTCATTAACTTCACCTTTTCTTTCTAAATCAGAGTCCTACTTGATCTTCTTATCTATTTAAGTAGATAAGGATTGCTCTTTGATTCTTGAACTTGTTTCTTATTCTATCATGATAAATAACCCATTCAATTCCTTGGGTCTCCATTCATTATAACTTATTTTATTCATGTTATGATTGATTTTTGTTGAAGTAAGAGACTAACTATTCCTATAAAACCTTGTTATGTGACCTCTCTCTTAACACTTGTAGCAAACTATACTTATTAATAAAAACTCATTATTTATTACCTTGTTAGGATAAAATATTGAAATGTACCCCATGTAATAAAAACTCTAGAATTCAACTTCACTTACACCACTTGATTGATGATTCATATCACAGTTCCAAGCAACTTCATTTCCTGAGGGTCTTTTACACTCCTTTGAGTTATGACCAAATTGATTACATGTATAACAGTAACCATTTAGAATTGCGTACCTCATGGCATTTATTTGTCTAATCTGATTTATATTCATTCTATCAACACCTTCTTTCCTTGATAGATGATTGATCTCTAAAGTTTGATTGTCCTTGTCCTCATTAGTCTTCACTTGTCTTGAGTTACATTCTTTTGTTCTCCTTTTTATCCAAGACCAATTCTATCACTTGTAGACATTTTAATACTCAAAATGTTGTCAAGTTCATTAGTACTCTTTTCAAATACTAGAAATAAAATCAAAAATTGATGTAGAATAATTTTATAGAATTGTAATAATAATAATAGATATAAATAGAGATGAAAAAAGAACAAAAAATAAACATGCAAAATAAGAAGACTAGATTTAATGTGGTTCACCTAATGTGGGTTACATCCACTAAGAAACACTTTATCATATTTTATTACAAGCTACGAGAGTACAAACCACTCTTAGATTAGGCTTCTCATAATTATAATGCATAAATATTGTTTGGAGTTATGCTCAACAAACCCTCCTGAATTCACACCTAAATGCATACACTTCGTTCGTCCTTCTCAAACCCTAGTTCTCATGAAGCATTACCTAGAAAATATCCATCAATACATAATACATCAAAAAAGTGATATTAAAAAATAATGAGTACCAAAACCATGGACATAATCAACCCAAAAATGGTTTCCCATTAAAAGGGGTCAAAACAATTTATCAGTAAATATAGATTGTACAATACATTTAAAATATAGAGTGTACAAAACATTTAGAATAAATATAGAGTGTATAGTAAATTTGAAATGTACAATATTTGAAAATATATTATAATTTAGAAATAGGCTCCACAACACAACAATCTCCTACTTAGAGACTCATTTCCTCTGAGCAGGCTTCTCAAACCTTCACTATCAACTACGAAGGTCAACTAAAACTAAACATAGCTTCAATTTATCCCTTTTGACCACCTTGGTCATCATGTCTATAGGATTATGACTGGTATGAATCTTATCTAGATTCAACTTCTCTTCTTCCAAAGCTATCCTAATGAAATGGTACCTTAACTATATATGCTTCATCCTATATTGGAAAAAAGAGTTCTTTACTAGATGTATAACACTTTGACTATCACTATATAGCTTCCCTTCCTCTTACTTATGCCCCAAATATTCAAGTAGTAGATTTAAGAAAATCATTTATTTGCTTGCGGTTGTGTTACAAACATACTTAGCCTTTGTGGTTATCAAAGCCACAAATTTCTATAATCATGAAATCTAGAAAATCATTATGTCACCGATAGTAAATACATTTCATATCATACTCCTCCTAATATCTAAGTATCTAGCCATGTTTGAATCTTCATAACCACTCAAGGTGGTGTCTAATCCACCATAGCTTAAAACTATCCCCATGGTCCCTCTTAAATATCGAAGGATACACTTTATTTCCTTCCAATGTTTTCTACCTAGATAACTCATGTACCTACTTATTCCTCCTACTGTATGGGCAATATCTAGCCTAGTTCACACCATGGCATAGAAAAAGCTACCAATAGCTAATGAGTATGGTACATATGACATCTAGATTCTCTCCTCCTCTATCTTGGGACACTACTCCTTTGATAACTTGAAATGACCTACCAAATGAGTCTCAATCAGTTTATCATCTTGCATACTAAACCTCTCTAAGACCTTTTTGATATACTTTTCCTAAGAAAAATTCATCTTTCATTCCCTCCTATCCCAAGTTATTCACATACCAAGGATCTTTTTCAGCTCCAAAATCCTTCATAGCAAAGGAATTACTAAGTTATTCTTTGAGTACCTTTATTTCCTGCATGTTATTACCTACAACCAACATATCATCCACAACAGACAAAGGATAATGTAATCACCATTATCAAATTTCTTGATATATATGTAATGGTTTGAATGGAGCCTAGAGTGTCTCTATTCTATCATAAAGCTATCAAATTTCATGTACCATTAATGTGGATCTTATTTTAGGCCTTACAAGCTCTTCTTTAATTTGCACACCATATTCTTCTTCCCTATAACCTCATATCCTTGTGGCTACTCCATATACAAGTCCTCCTTCAAATCACCATGAAGGAATGTAGTATTCACATCTAGTTTGTCTAAGTGCAAGTTTTTTTCTACCACTATCCCAAGAACAAGCCTAATAGAAGTCATCTTTACCACTAGGGAAAAATTCTCATCAAAATCAATTCCCTTCTTCAATGCAAATCCCTTTACCACCAACTGGGCCTTGTACCTTTTCTTTCCTCCATCATATTCTTTAACTCTATACACCTACTTATTCTACAATACTCTCTTACGTTTAGGTGGGGTTAGTAAATCCCAAGTCTGATTTTCCATGAGAGATTGATGTTCCTCATCCATAGCTTGCTCCCACTTCGTCAAGAAATCTACATGCATTACATCTTCAAAGCACTCTAGCTCTCCATTTTTAGTGAGTAATAAATAATTAAGAGATGGATAAGAATATTTAGGTTCCCTTCTTACCCTAGAAGACCTTCTCACCATAGGAGTTTGTGGAGTAGGTGCCTAAACTAGTTGCTTGGATAATTTATCATCTATAGTGTCCTCCAGTACTGTGTACTCTTTTTTAGAATCTTTTTCCTAATCCTACAACTTGTGTTTATACATGAATTTTTAATTAAATACAACATCCCTAGACCTAAATATTTACTTATCCTTAAGACTCAAAATTCAAAAACCAAAGTCATCCTCACCATAACCAATAAAGGTGTATTTTTTAGACTTAGCCTCTAACTTGGTCCTATCATCCTTATCTTTATGAATGAAGGCTTCACAACCAAATATTCTAAGAAATGAATAATCAACCTTCTTACTAGACCAAGATTCCTCAAGTATTCCTCCATCTAAAGTAGATGAAGGACCTCTATTTATTACATATATAGTTGTGTTTATTACTTCTACCCAAAACTAAAGAGGCAGTCCTATATGCTATCTCATTCTCCTAGCATATTCCATGATAGTACTATTCATACTTTCAGACACTCCATTTTGCTTTAGAGTTCTTAGAACCATCCTCTATCTATGAATTCCATTGCTTGAACAGTAATAAAAAATGTATTACTATAATATTCCCCACCATTATTTGACTTGAGACATTTTAACTTAATACCTATTTCATTGTCAACCAAGGCTTTCCATCTTTTAAATGTATCAAACACATTAGATTTTATCCTATTGACATACACCCAAAATTTCCTAGTTGCATCATCAATAAAATAAACATAATAAGATGATCCACCAATATAAGATACCTGAGTCAGCCCCCATACATTTGAATTAACCAACTCCAATTTATTCTCCTTCCTCGTAGGTCCAACCTTAAATTTTTTTATCCTTTTCTATTTTGTATGCACATAGTCTTCACAAAAATTTAAATCATATCCTTTTAATCTAGGTAATTGATCTTTCAAAATTTTCATACCCTTTTGGCTCATGTGACTGAGCCTATTGTGCCACAAATTTTTATCTACTTCTACAACAACTAAATTATAATAATTAGCACTACTTGATAAATACAAGGTACCAACCTTCTTGCCTCTTACTACCACAAGATCACCCTAGGTCACCTTCTAAAAATCTATTGTGAATGTCACCATATAACCTTCACTACCTAATTGTCCTGTAAATACCAAATTACATCTCAACTTAGGCACATGCTTGACATCCTTTAGTAGCCAAGTTTCCCATTTTGCATCTTCATATGAACACATCCTTTTATTACTTTCTTACAAGGCTCATCATTACCAAGGTAAACATGTCTAAAATCCACTTGAACATAAAACAAAAAATAATGCCTATATGGTGTATCATGAAAAGAAGAAGCCCCTAAATCTAAAACCCAAGACTTAGAAATATTATTAATGGAGAGAATTAATGCATCCTGAAAAACATTCCCTATTTCCATATTCACTTAATTTGTGCCTTCCTAATTTTTTTTCTTGCTATGAAGAGACCAATAATCCTTCTTTGCATGCCCAATCTTTCCACATTGCCAGCATACCATCCTAGCCCTTGATTTTGACCTTCTAGGACCATTTAACTTTTTATGCTTTCCTTTTCCTCTAAATTTTTGTCTCCCTCTACTCTCCACCACCAAAGTATCACCTAAAGTATACGTCTCCCTAGATCCTTTTCATCACATTTCCTTGCTAAGGATTACTCCTATGACATCCTCAATCTTCAACTTGGCATTATTAGAGACCAAGTTGCTCACAACCATTACCAGGATATTTTAATTCTATGGTAAGGAACACAAAATAATCAAAGCCCTAAATTCATCATCAAAATCTATTTTTACATAATTCAGCATACAATCATATCTAATTCATTTAGATGATCAACAACTAAACCATTTTTAGACATCATCATATTAAATATTTTTTTCATTAATTTTTTTAATTAGAAGTAGAGGGTTTCTCATATAACTTCCCTAATGCATTCATGAGACCTTCTATAGTCTTCTCCTATGTTATATTAAATGCGACTAAAGATGTAAGACATAACCTAATGGCCTTAAGTGCTTTCCTATCAAGCATCTCCCAAGCCTCATCTGTCATACTCACTAGTTGCTTTACTTTTCCTCCAAGTGGAGCATGGAGGTCCTTTTGATAGAGTTAATCCTCCATCTGCATCTTTTATAGACCAAAGTTTTTTCCATTAAAATTTTCAACCTTTGATCTATGATCATCAACCATAGCTCCCACTTAAACTAATAACACTTCCTATGATTCAACACTTCAAAAGATACAACTTGAAGCTCTGATACCAGTTGTTAGGAATAAAATCAAAAATTAATGTGGAATAGTTTCACATAATCACAATAATAATAGATATAACTAGAGATGAAGAAAGAACATAAAATAAACATGTAAAATAAGAAGACCAAATTTAATGTGGTTCACCTAATGTAGGCTACATCTATTAAGAAACACTTGCTTAGATTTTATTACAATCCACGAGAGTACAAACCACTCTCAGATCAGTGTTCTCACAATTACAATGCACAAATATTGTTTGGAGCTACACTTAGCAAAACCTCTTGAATTCACACACACTATTATTCCTTCTCAAACACTATTTCTCATTATCTATTACCTATGAAATTTCTATCAATATACAATACATCAACAAAGTAGTATTACAAAACAATGGGTACCAAAAGGATGGGTAGAATCAACCCAAAAATGATTTCCCATTAAAAGGGGTCCAAAACCCCGATAAGAATACATATAGAATATAAAGTATATTTAAAATGTACAGTATTTGAAAATACATTATAATTTAGAAATAGGCTCCACAACACATCAAACATCATCAAAGGCCTTACCTTGATACATTTCTTCCCAACTCAACCTTTAAGGACACAATTTTAATTATATACCTAGAACATTCATTTTATTTAGTTTTTAGGATTGTATACATGGTTTCTAAATGATTTTTGAGATGTTTGATTATATCTTCATATTCCCTAGTGTCATCATTTATTATTGCCTCAAACACACTAAATTAATCCTCATAGTCCTTGATTTGTGACATCATCTTGTTCTTTTTTTTCTCAATTTTTAGATCTTCAAAAGCATTCATAAATTCTATCTTAGTTTCATTATTATCTAAATCATCATCTACATCTTTTTTTCATGATATCATCTCTTTTAGAACTACTTGCTTCTAAATTTTGATATGTTTCAAGCTTGCTCACTAGTTGATTTAGTTTCATCTGTAAAGACTCTATTTTTTATTTATACAAGATACATTCTTCATCTTTAATCTTTACTTTTTCATCAAGAGTACAAACCTAAGTTTCATGTTGTTGAGTGATCTCATCATTATCCTTAACTTCATTACTCAACCTTCTTTTTAAAAGGCCAAATTTCTCCTCATAAGATTTGATCAAGGAAGCTTATTTTCTATTGTTGCCTTGTATTAGATTCATTTCTTCCATAGTATTTAGATATTTGTCTTTAAGAGTGTCTTTCTCATCTTCCTCCTCTAAGATATCTCCTCCAAAGAATTTTTTTACTTAAACAATATTCACCTTTATCATCACTAAGAGCCATGAACAATGTCTCCTTGTCCTCATTATGAAATGAATAATCATTGTCTGATGTATTTTCTTCTTCTTATGTAGATGAGTTAATATCTTATTCATGGTAAAGACTCTTACTACCTTTATATAAATCTTTCTTGTCATTTCTCTTATTAAATAAATTTTTGTACTTGTTAGGACCCTCAAATTTCTTGTGTTCAACCTCATGATATTATTTATGAGCTTCTTTGTGTTCAAACATGCATCTATTTGGACATCTAGATGCAAAATGACCATCTTTACCACATGAACAATATTTAAAAGGAAGTTTGCTTTCATACTTACCTGGTGTTATATTCAATTTCCTTGTAATCATGACTTCAAGTTGATCTTCATTAAAATCAAAGTCTTCAAAACTTAACTTATTCTTATTGGATTTTGTTTCCTTGATTACTTTAAAGGTTTTTTCATTCTTAAGAGATCTATCCTCATTGACTCTCATTTCATAAATAGTAAGGACCCCATGCAATTCATCCATCTTCATCTAAGTAAGATCATGACTTTGTTCTATAATAGATATTTTTGAATAAAATTTGAGAGTGAGAGACCTTAATACCTTTTGTAATATAGTAGCTTCTTCAATATTCTCTCCAAGACATTTGATAATGTTCACAATCTCATCAAACCTCTGTAGATATGATGCCACTGAATCCTCTTCCTTCATCTTGAGACTCTCAAATTATCTTTGGTGAGTTTGTAACTTGGCCAACTTAACCCTTTAATCCCCTTCAAAAATTATCTATAGCTTGTTCCATATTTATTTGGTACATTTATAGTGGATTACCTTGGTGAAAGAAATCTCTAAAATACCATAAATGATGGCATTCATTACCTTTAAATTATTTTCATGTAACTTCTTATTATATTCACTAGTTGAAGGAGTATTTAGTGTAGTCTAACCTTCCATAATAGATTGTCAAATATCAAACCCTAGATATATAATGTATATACTCATCATTACACTCCAAAAAACATAAATAGACCCATTGAACATCACTAATTTATTTATAGAGAGACCCTACACATGTTTACTTACCATATTGTAACTTGGATCACCTTCAAGCTCTTAAGCCTTCATCAAAGGACCCACTCTGATACCAATTGTTAGAGGTATAATCATTGAGAGGGGGGAAAATATATGATGAAATATAATTAAAACTATAATTCCAATTATTTCAATCCTTATTCAATCATAATAAAAATTCATAAAGTATACAAGTCATCCATAACAGTGAATCATAAATAAGATGTAAGATTAAACACACAACACATGAATTACATGAGAAATAGTCATGGGGAATACAACCCAATATCAAGCCTAAAAATACATGGAATAAATTTCCTATAAAATGATCATAAATATGAGACCTTTTAATGAATCACCCACTTCAAAAAGAGCACCCACCTCTAAGCATGAACAAGCACCAACTTGTTCTAGTTGTTGAGCACCCACACAAAATCTATGAAACCAACATCTAAAAAAATTTGATTTACTTTAAATATAATGGATAAAATATGTGTAACACTTATCTTACAACCCTTCAATATCTCTTAATCATGAATACACAAAAAAGGCATCCAAAATACCTTTTGGATAACTCTAGACCTCTTCGCTCATACTCAATCTTCAATCTAGTAATTACATCATTATAACATCATAATTATGACCTAAAGGTCATACACATAGTCCTAAACCTACTATGATATTCAATACATCCATTAGGCACACTCCCTCTCTTCTTGATTGACTTCACAACTCTATCTCTCACACTTATAAACAATAGAAACCATCACCTTTGATTTCACTCTTTATAGAGCCTTCATGAATATCATCTTCTTGTTCAATAATTAGACTTTCCTTAACCCTTAAGTATTATTATCATATAAATACATTGACCATATCATCCATGGGTCACCCTTAATCAACTATATCTTTCAAATAGGCCTTAGTAGCCCTTATAGGTCTCATTGGGACCTATTTACTCTTTTAGAACTTCATCAAGAAAATTAGAGACACAAGACCTATTAAAAATATGTAGTTCCACTCTACATGACACCTAATACATCTTCAAGTTATTGTATCCATCACTACACACTCCTATATATGTCTAACCTATTCAAATAATAGTCTTGTACGCAAGAACATCATGAATGAACAAACAATCATCTTCTAAGAATTTGTTCATACTAAATATAGATTGGTAAAACCTATAAAATACACATAGATGGTCCTAATAGAGTCTAAAATACTCTCTAATAGTTAATTTTCCATTAAACATCCAAACACCATCAAAACAAACTCAAACACCCTTCTTAGGTCACTTGTAGAATATGGTCAAACACATAGTCCTGTGGAGCTCAATATTTGGACTTATAAAGATAATAAAAAATTATAAATAATTTTAATGAATGTGCCTTAATATATTCCTTTATGTATTTAATTTTTGTACCACTATCAAAGTTTTTATATATCAAAAGTTATAGCCCAAATGATATAGACTGGTTTTTACTTTATTAATTTAAATTCAAATAGGCACTATGTAAAGCAAAAAGTTTAGACATGTGTATTTATGTCATGCCCTTGGAAAATTTATCAAATAAAATTCATACATATCCTTATGTGTCACTTGGTCTTTACATTTAAATTCTTACCATTGATCTTTGATCCATGCTATCGAGATTGAGATACTTGGCAGCCCTACATGCCTTTTATGGACCCTACTATCAGTCTCCATTTGCTAAACATGACTTGGTAGATATTCATGTATTATATGGATCCTTTGACTTATTTACCTCATACTATCCATTATATCTCTATCTATTATTGAATATGTGTTTCTATATTTTCATTTTCATGATCGCTTATGTGACATTAATCTTTGATCTAATTGAGCTAGATTTTGGCACTTGGCAGCCTTATGTTTAGCCTCTATAATTTTTATTTGCTAAGGATTGAACTTTATGTTATTTTTCACATAAAATTATACTATATAAACTTTGGATAAGTAATGTAAACACTACAATCTACATGTAATGCCAAATTTATACCTCGATATCTTTTACTAGACACCTTATCAAGACCTAAAATTTGAACCATAAGATTTATCCATAAATATGAACAAACCCATGTGACCAATTTATTATGACACCTTCACACTTATGAATTTTTATTTCATTAATATGATCACTTAGTTTAGATATCCAAGATGACTAGAAGAAATTAGAAATTCATATGACTGCTCTAATGAAAACCTTTCACTTTCACAAGCACTCCAAGCATTATTGACACCCCATACGGCCTCTAAAACATGATCAGATTACTAACCACATCCATCAACATACCTATAAAATCTTTGGCATATTGTAACCTCACCTTGACCTAAAACCACATCAACATGTTAGATACAACATGATAAGCCACAAATAATACTTACCTTGGTTAGCCTTCTTGACATCAATGGCATTGATCATACTATGACATCACCACTTTGCCATTAATATTGACAACAATGCACAGATGAAATCAATCATTTAACATCAATGATAACACATTTTCTAATAGAATTATGGTATACACATTACCTATAATAGGGAATACATAGTCACAAACTATGATCAATTCATAGACTCTTATGATCCATGGCATGTTAAATGAACATGTGTATATGATGACATCACCCTTGACTCCAAAAGTGATGGAACTAAAATCTATATGTATATAATAACTATCAATGGGGAAATGAGTGAGTGAAAATTCCTCTCATTATTTCACCCCCTAGGGAACAATGATGTTGATGATATTAAAATGTTTAGCCACTATGAATTAGACAATAATCACAATTGGACTCATTCTGATGTACCACTAAGCCTCCACTATATACACAAAAATATAAATATTGGTAACTCAAATATACAACATACATAGATAATGGTTCCCCAAGTGACCCATAAATACATCAACTCTTATCTAGGTAACAACATGCATTCAAAATAATTGAGAAGCAAGCCCAAAAAATAGCAATCATTCATGTTGGCATGATTTTATAGGGAACTATAGGTACATGTAAATCATTCCTTATAATTAACATCAAAAACTAATATGATTTGGTTACATTTTTAGGTAAATATCTCTTCTACTAGTTCCAACTAGAGTTTTAACATTTAACATCAATGTTTTGGTGATACATTCATCCCTCCACATTCCTATCTGAGAAATGCAATCATTTGATGGGAATGAATTAACACATTTTTAATATAAAATGAGATACATTGAATATTTACTCATAGATGAAATGATCTTCATAGGCACAAAGATGCTTGGTAATATGAATAGTCAATTATGTGAAGTCTTTCTACACCATAGAAACAAAAGCTTTTGTGGTTGTTCAATGATACTTATTATGGACTTGGGACAACTACCACTTGTAAATGGCATTCCAATGTATGAAGTTAGGTCTTTTTTTCATATTTTATGGCATATATTTGATATATTTGTGACATTGGAAATAATTTTTTGTCAATAAGGATGAACAAAACAACAACTAGAATTCATAAATTTACTATCAAATATGATAAATGCAAACCCTATATAAAACGATTGGGTTGATCTCATGTCCAGGACATCATCATGCATGTCTATAGAAGGAAAAAATCATTTTAAATACTCAAACCACTTATATGAAACTAATATATTAGCAACAATGCATAATTAATAAATGCTAAAATCCTTAAATGTTGTAGTTATAATATGTAAAGTTGAACATAGTAGCATTATGGAAGCATGTCACCAAAACCATAGTAAAATTGAATGAGTCATTATTCTATTCAAGTGACATAAAATCATGATAATATAAAATCTATGGGTTAAATTAATATTGGTTAATGGAGTAGTTATATAAACTGTTCACAGTGTCTATAGTCTAGACTCAAATCCACCATCATAACCAATGTACATAGTTGTTTCATTCAAAAAATAATTTGGTCTACCATGGGATAGTAATAATATTTTCCATCTTCTAGTTCCTCTTATTTTTCAATGGAATCATATAAATATACCTATCAAAAAAATTTGGGTCCTAACTATACAAAAATCTTTTGTTGTGTTGAGAGTACACTCCTTTAATGACATATATCTCCCCTGACTTTACCTTTAAACATTTTGAAATAATGAATAATTATTAATATGTAAATATAAATAAATTAGAGGGAAAAATCTTGAGATAATTAACTTTTCCACTTAATTTTTTATCAGATCTAACTATAATATATATTTTTATACATTTGTCGAATGGAATTTTACCAAAAAAAGATTGGAACAATCTTTTTTTTCTAAGATCTTCTATAGTATTTTATATCTTATTTATTAAAATACAATCTATATTAAACCAAATAATTTTTTGAAAATAAAATATCATTTTTTTTATTGGTTATATTTAAATGTGTCTACATACAAACTTGGTACCAAACATGCTTATAAAAACTAGTTGATAAACCAGACTAATGGATGTGTTACATGTGTGAAAAATAGAGTCAAAATGTAGTACAGGTGTTTTATGCATTAATCATCATTTCTCATCAAATTTTATGCCAAATATTCAATGGATTAGATGGTATTTACCAACTTACCTCACTAGGGATTGACGTCAAATCATATAATACCATATGTATGTGACAATGTTTGCAATTCTTTCCGGTATTGATTTCACCTTTGTGGAAACTACTAATATTATTAATTTTATAAAGAGTTTACTTAATTTTTTTTGTGATTGTATTTAATAACATATTAATGTTGTGGTTTATGACTACTTATTAATTTTTTAATCAATAAAACACATTTTCATTTAAAAATGTACAAGCTAAGTTATTCATATAGACTCAAATATTTAGATAAAGAGGATATGGAAATAATATGATAATATTTGAAAAACCATAAAGAAAAAGATATTATTGTAATAATTTATTTTTAAAATCAATTAATTTAACAGGTGCTACTTATTAGATTGAGCCTTTCATTCCACATCTAAGTGACTGTCCACATTGGGTGTTAGAGGATGGTTAATATTGCAATTCTTATTTTTGACATGTGACACACATTTGTTTAACTGCATCATAGGACATTATGGTTGTCAATAAGAATGTTTTTTCCTATTAGTGATTAGGTGATTGATGCAAAAAGGTAAATGGTTAATAAATTAAGCAAATGATGTAGGTAATTTTTCCATTATGGTATTTAGATACTTATCTTGTTACATTAGATGCCATTAATTTTATTTTTTGAGATATATTTTAATATGTATGTAAGGATGCAAATATTGGATAGATGCACTTTTATCCCTTTAAACTAATGGATAAATTAAAACATATTGAAAATTTTTAATTTATATATGATCTTCCCATCTATGAGATCACATTTGATATTTCACTAAGAGAAAGTTTGATTGAGGGTGTCAAATTGAGGTAATTTGTAGATCTATTTTATAGTTTTAAAGAAAGTGATTTTGATAGAATTTCCCAACATGTTATCATCTATTAGAGTGAGCACACAAGAATTATGTAATAATAATGACCCTCATTGTATTTATAAATATGAAATAAGATGTTTAATAATTACTTGGATTATATCAAACTTAATTTCTTACTGATTGCATGCTCTATTATAATAGACAGGTGAAGAGGGATATATAGAAAGAGTAGGGGTAGTGAACTCAAAGTATAAATCACCATGGGATTGAGTATATCTCACTATATGACTCATAGGATAACCCATTATGGAAGTCATAAGATAACTCATAGTGGCACTTAGTTGAAATCTAGGTGGAGCTCACCCTCTCACCAACTTATAATTAACCATTTTATTAAAAATAAGTGAAATAAATCTATATATGTAGGGTAATCCATTTAATAATAAATGTTATAATAATTATCCTACACCAACACCCCCTTAAATTTAGCTTAGGTGGGTAGAAAATAAAAAATGGGTTCTATAAATAAGGTTTGATGAGTTACCCACATACAATGTAATTATCAAAAAGTAGAGTGAATAGAGAAAACCTAGTGGGAAAAAACTACCCCCAAAAAAGAGATAAAGAAGATAAGGTGGGACCTTAAATCCCCACTCAAATTTATAACTACATATAGCCAACTTATATCCTACAAAGTAGCCTCTTTGAGTGACTCTAGAGTAGAAGTAAATGCAGTGAAGATTGGATCACCATGAAAAGGTGAATTAATCCACAAAGTATCTAATGGATCTCCAATAGGATAAAATTATACACCAACACCCTCCTTTAAGCATAGCTTAGATGGGCTAGAGAATTGAATCTCAATAATGAGGCCTAGTGATGTTCCCAATATCCTACAAAATATGAAGGATGTGTGACTCCACAAAGAAGCAAGAAAAATTAACTATATAATTTCATAAGGTAAATGTTGTAGTATCCCCTCTACAAAAATGTTGTCTCTTCCTTTTTTTAAGAAATAAACCTTGATCACTCAAACTACTGAAATCTAACTCAAGTGGAATGCAAGTAGGAATAATGATGTAGATCTCTGAAAAATAATCAAAAGTATCCTTGCTAGTGCTCAAATGTGCCAAAGTATAAACAAGAATCACAAGCCTAATTATAGAATATGAAAATAAAAAATCATATAATCAAGGGAAGAGAATAAAGGGGTTTATTATTACCGTCATTACATCTAAAAGAGGAGAGGAAGGCTCAGAAACCATCAAAATTAATCTAGAGATGATGAGTGGCATGGAGCATTCATTGAAAGAATGTCTATGGTAAGAGGAGAGTAAGGTTCAACAACTAATAAAACTAAAGACTGGTGTAAAATTAAAGATCTCATATGTGTAAGATGAATGTCCAATTTAACATATGGGTTATCAATTCTCTCAATGTGTATACTCTTAATAGAATCAATAAATTCCTTAAAAATGTAAGTCTATGACATCTCTAAAAGAGAAACAATCTTCATAGGAATGGATGTAAAATATGCAATGAGACAACTAAAGTCTAGTATAATCTCATCATGTAGTGATGGCTCGATAGAACGAAGATCACTCTCCATCATATATGTGTAATCACAATAAATGGAAAATAGGAATAGAGAGTACAATAGTCTTCTAGTAGATAATAGGAAGAGGAGGATGAGGAGTGACATAAATCATAGTAGGATCCCCGATAAGACTTTGAAGAGTGCTCCAAATAGTGGAAGGACACTCTACATATTATACATGGTGGTGTAGATGACATGAAACATGATAAAATAAGTGACCATAGGCCATGCCAAAATATTTATCCCAATCATCACATTGACTTGTATCAATGGGAGTAGTAAGTTATCTATATAAGAATGGAATAAGTTCCTAATTTGAGAATAAACATTTAATTTAAACACATGATGAAGCATAATTAGTCTTCATAAAAAGGATCATTGGTGTAGACTCAACCTTCCTCCTCTGAAGTCTCTCAAATAGAGTCATCATGACTAAGAGAAGACTCCAAATATGTATAAAACTCCATAATATACTCTATAATGATGCTAGAATATTTCATGCTCATGAATGGGATGTTAGAGATAATTGAGAATACATCCAAATGAATAACTAGTGCAAGAACCAATACAAATAGTGTACACTCAGAATAGGGATGTTGGGCACATCTAAAAATGTATCTACATGTGAGAAATCAGTGCATGAGATACAATACAGAAAGTAATAAGGTCTATAGCATATGTAACCCTCACATATGGTATTTCATAACATTAGTGGATTTTATAATAAAATTATAACCAATGAATTGAGAGTGAAAAATAAGACACTTCTTCGAAAAGTGACACTCAATTATGATTTTCCAATCAAACGTTATAGAAAATTACATTTCCCATCATTAATGGACTATTTAATTAATTTTACACTAAAATTTTAAATGATCAAAGGGTTTAAACACCAAACATGCCATGTAACCACTTGTTGGAATCCTAATGGAATACTAGACCTCCTTGAACAAGCTAAAGTCTTATCAAATTATCTTATACACCCATATGTTCCCCTTAATGGAAAACTTTCCTCTTGTAGGAAAAATAAAAAATAACTATTTAAAAAATAATTAAAAATAACATGTTTAAAAAATGTTTTTAGGGAAAATTAGAATATTAGGTTGTGTCTTATGCAAAGAGAAGTAAGGGCAGAATAGTGGCCCCAAATTAGATTTAGCTTCCTTATCAAATCAAATAAAAGACCTTCATGTAATCATTACCAAGGGAACAAGTCTACAAAGAGGAGAAAAATAGATTGAATCATGGACTTTCGATCATGAAGATTCCATTAGCAGGCCTACAATAGTTTCTATACCACATCATTAAATCAACAACATCATCAAGTTTAGGAGGATCTTAAATGCTTGATCAGAGGTGATCTCTAGCTATTTCGGACTCTTGCATTGATGCCACATTGAGACAATCAAGGTCAATAAAATGTAAGGCCTCCAAACACATATAGATTTTAAAATATCATTGAAAAAAAATTCCATATGAGGATTGTTATTCCAAAACTAGAATAAAGGAAGTGTAGTAGAGTTTCTAATCCATTTAAGGTGGCATCTCCCAAAGAAAAAGGCTGCAATGAATATAAATGGTGTCAAAGTAGGTTCTTTTCAAGATCAACCCTTCCCCCTTCTATTATGGGATCTCATACAAGTCTTCTCATCTTGATGTTGATGCCAAAGATTGGAGGAGGCTAGAAAGATATATTAATGTGCTCTAAGGGAACCAGATATGGCAAGCTGTAAAGGGTGACTCATGTGGGAGAGATACAAGACTATGTAGGTAGTTTTCCTTTCCACCAAACAAAATCCATTATTCTTACAATTTCCTCAATCCTTATATTACATCCACAATCCCTTCCATCCACCCAAATCTAGGTATATGAAGTGATAATGTTTAAAAAAGAAGTATTAGAGTCAAAAGGTAGGCCATGTGTTTTGCATACACCACCAATCATGTTGTAGAATAGAGAAACCAAGTTATCTACTAGCCACATAGGTTAAAATTAATATACTTGTTATTAAAATCTAGGTCAATGAATAAAACAATTAGGCCTTCCTCTAAACCCATCAACTAGATTCGCAACAAACCCTTCAAATGGCCAATGTAAAAGCATGTAAATTATAATATAAATAATATGCAAAATCTCATTAATTAATTCAAAAGATTAGAAAATAGAAAAAAATGATGTTCATTACTAGATCATAAAGATCTGATACCATGACAGAATTACCCAACAGGTGATCTTCTAGTAGAGTGAGCACATTAGAATTATTTAATAATAATGACCCTGATTGTATTTAGAAATATGCAAGAAGATGTGCAATAATTACATGAATTTTATTAAAATGCATTGCTTACCAATTTCCTACTCTATTACAATAGCTTGGTGAAGCAGAATATATATAAGGAGTAATGGGAGTGAACTCATAGGGTAACTCACCATGGGATTGAGTGTAACTCAATATGGAACTCATATGAGAACTCACTATGAAACTCATAGGAGAACTCACTGTGGCACTTAGTTGAACTCCAGGTGGAAATCTAGGTGGAACTCAACATCTCACCTACTTATAATACTTGAACCCTTTATTACACCTTAGAAATATAAATCTATATGTGTAGGGACAATCCATTTAGTAAATAAATGAAATAATAAATATTCTACACCAATAGTTTCATGTAAAAATATGTGGACAAGTTCTAGTTAGTGTTATCATTAGTTCAACGTAGGATATGTCCTATGAATAACACAATCAATTTCTTGTGTTTTTATTTTTTGAATATTATTATGGTATGAAGTCATTGAATTATTATGCATAAATATATGTTAATGATCTTTTTATTCAATGATAAATTTGATGTGCAAATACTCTAAATTATTACTATTTGCACAATGAAACAATTTGTTTGCCTATTCAATGAGAAAATGATGCTCTTGGATTTTGATAGCTCATCACACATTGATTAAGACTGGTAATGAAACCATTATTAGGTGATTTAAACTAAAAATGTTGTCTTTATGTGAATTGTTTTAGGTGGATGTTTTTATGGATAGTGAGACATATTAAGACCACATACTTTAAAATTTACAAACTTGTATCTTTAAAAAAGTGATACAACACATTATGATCATAATTTTTTGTCTTAATTAATATATGACACATTTTTGGCTCTCTTTTCCCAATTATTATATTTTTTATTCTTTTAAAACTATGTGTAGGTCTATAGGGTCATCATTAGAAGGTGTTTTATGGGCAACCACGTGTAAAAGTTCCAATCAGGGTTAACATCAGATTAAGGTAGGATCTGTCCTATGACTAACACAAATGATTAGCTATGTTATCATTGATCTTTTATAGTATTATGTTTTTTTATGGCATGGAATCATTGTATTCTTGTAAATAGAGCTTTGTTAATTTTTTTTTATGTTGCATGAAATCAAATAGCTTTAGATTCAAATATGAGATATTTAGATTATGTTCTTTAAATTTATTAAGATTGTAAGTTTAACAAAGTAATAGGATGTATGGGGTTTTAATGTTTTTTTGTGCCTACATAATACATTTCCTATTTTCAAAAAAAATTGTACAGTTTTGTAGGTTCACGACTTCATTTTTCCAAAGCCTTCTTTTATCATTCCCATGAAAAATGACATTGGGTGATTTGTAGGATGGTAAAGCTTCTAGGTTTAGTCTTAATAATTTGGGGGATAATAGTCATGTGTTGAAATTTATGTTGTCTATTTTATACTTTTAGATGCATTTTATGACTGTAGTTTCTTATTCTCAAATAATTTTGTGCATGTCTATAGGCAGTTGCTTTCATTTCTACATGAGCCTTGCCTTATCATTTTCACTATGGCCTACATTTTGGGATCTCTCCAAATTCCATACATTGATGTCTACATTTCCACTTTTATTTATTTATTGTTGGATGACTATATGATTATTTTATGATTTGATGTGCATACCTAATACATAGTTAGCTTAGTAATGTCACTTCTTCATCACATTTGTTTTGTATAGGTTTATAGGGTCATGACTTTATGGCCATATTTCATACTAAGTGTATGAATTTTGGACTGTATAAGGAGAATCTTTATTTATTTCTTTGTCTTGTAGATAGAGGATAGAATTTATCAACCCTCCTTTGATGTTGATTCATCTTGAATATTTTATTGAACCACATTGGTGATACTAAATGTAATCAAAATCAGAGCTTTGGCATTAAACTTGTCATACTTTGTCTTCTCATTAGCTCTAGTTAGATGGGTCACATTACCAGTAATGCTCTGCCATATTTATTTGAATTAAAGAATCATGCACATTTTTGTCTTACATGTAGCATAGTTGGTCCCTTTTAGGAGTTGTGCATCATATATAAGAGACTTTGGCACTAACATATTTCATATTTCTCCCTTAAATCTACAAGTTCTTTACAAATTTGTAGAAAGAAAGGTAACAATTTTTTTATTGATTCAAAATTATGTATATAAAAATAGTACCTTATCATATGTAAATATTGCCTTTGAATAAGTTTTAAACACAATATCAAGCCCTTTGATGGATAAGATGCTTGCAATCCAAGGGTGAGATTTCTTTTATTATTTTATGATAGTGGCAATGCATAGGTACGTAAGAAAATTTAAGAATGAAATGTTCCATGAAAGTGATCTAAACAAGCCTATACAGTTATACAAAATCATTTGTGAGGGCATTCCTATTCATGTTCATCTCCTGCAATGGATCCTTCTTTCAAGTTGTAATTTATCTTCCTTGTTTGACATTGTGAAGTCAATAAAACTCATTCCAACATAGATTATAGATGCGAGCTTTTGTAATAAATTAATAATAATTTTTTTGGAATGTTGTCATGATGATGTCATGGTGATGTCATAGAGGTGTCTTGCTGAGTGGATGAAGAGCCTTGATAATCTATGTGATAATGACAAAGTGTGTAATGTGGTTGTCCTAGTGTACTTGAAGGAGGCTTGGTTGATCTTCAATTTTGGAATGATTAGAGATGTTCAAGGATGAGTATGGTGATTGGAGCATGTGAAATATATCCCTAAGATATCATATATGCTTTTGAAAGATTGTGTGTATAAGTGGAATTCAACTGGTAGTCCATAGTTTTCATCTAGACACTTTGGGTTTAGTGGTATAAAATCTCAGTAGGTAGTTTGATGATGTCACCATTACCACGTGTGAATGAGTAAAGGAGAGTTGGTTATATGGTTATGATCATAGTTATCCCTAGTTACTATGTAACATATCTCAAGTCATGCATCAAAGCACGATCAAAGATATGAGGGTTAAAAATTGGCTTCTCAATCAGAATTCATTATTTTCCCATACTTATCCAAATCTGTAATGTGGCCAAAAAAAATTTGAGTAAGAAGGTTGATAATGGAATATCTCACACATGTTGATATTTTAGAGAAAGTGATCATATGGGTTTTTTTAGTTTTGGACCTAGTTTATTTACGCTAAAATTCATATCATGCAATGAAGTTTATTAAAACATATGAATATGAAAAGTTGGGCTTCCAAGTAGTTTGACTATGTTTTTCCATACTCAGCCAAATTTTCATAAGGCAAGAAAGAGCCAAGTGAGAATTTTGATGATGTTATATCATGTAGTGTGAAGGTGTCAAGAGAAACTGATCATATGGGTTTCTTCAATTTTGAGCATAGATGTTTTGAGCTAAATTTGAGATCATGAACTAAATCATGGAAAAAGTTATGCATGCTTAAATTTGGCCTCTCTAGCAAGTTTTCACATAGTTAGCTCTATGACAGAAGATTTTGAGAATGCATTTTAATGGCATTATATCTCACATGTGTGAGGGTTTAAAGAGCAGTGTGTCACATGGTTAGATTCTCCTATGTGAGGAAATAATTAGGTCCAAATTTGAAATCCTACATTAAAGTGCATAATAAGTTATTAAGGATAAAAAATGTCTACTCAAACATATTTAAAGGGTCCCCATATTCATTTTTGAAAATGTTAAATCTTGAGCAAGATCAATAGTGCACATTACTCTAAAAATATAGGATGCAATGAGATGAGGATATGTGCATGATATTTAGTGACTAATCAAAGGTATAGAATAATGATCCAATGATGAATGGGCATTCATACAGATTGACCTAATGATGAGGGTTGATAATTAAAGACCTAATTAATCTATATAGATCGACGGAGTGTGTTGAGTCAACATTATGAGATTTCATGAGATAAGGTCAAAATGAAAAAGTTTTATTGTTTGAACATTGGCACCTATGTTTTAAAGAGAGAAAAATATCGATGGTGCATATTTGATCTGAGTTGAGAGGAAATGAGATGTGAGCATTGTGTTCAAGGTTTAATTATGACCATTGTGATTTGAATATTTGAATTTGCTAAGGGAAAAACCAATGTCTGGTCTTTAGACCATATCTTTTAATAAAAGACAAATTTGTTTATGCAATAAAAAACAAAGTGATAAAGGACTCCATGGTGCATATGGGAATATGTATTTGAAGATCTATAAGTGTGTATAGACAAAGATATTGAGTTGAAAAGTTGACTATGTTTTTGTATATGTTCTACAAGTGTCCTGAGAAGGATATTCAAGCTTATGTCGATGTTTTTTTAATTTTTAATGTTGAATTGGCTATTGGGAAGTGTTTTAGAGTCCATGAGGTTGTTATATGAGTAGTTTGGAAGTGTGATCAATCTATCTTTACTATTAATAATACTTAAGAAGTTCACTGTATGTTCAGTAATAGTGTTTGTATATATAAGGTCTCCATTGAAGTTGTTTGAGCATACATAGAGGTGAGATAAGATTAATATGATCATTTGAGGTTGTCCTAGGGGATATACAGAGTGGACCTATGCATTTCTAAATGGTCCTATGTTATTTTTATTCTCAGAGATGTATCAAATGTGTGAATGGGTCTCCCTAAGACCTAAAAGTGACTTATGACTATTTTGAAAGGGGATTTTGCTTAAGTGTGACCCATGAGAGATGACTTAATGGTGAAGGCATTTTTTATGGCTGACAAGGAAATATTATGATCTTGTTAATTCATGATTTCTCTTTATATAGCAAAAAAAATGTGTTGGTTTCTAGACTTCTAGGAATTAAATAAGGGAATGTGATTATGGAGCCAAGCGAAGGAGATAACATTTGATATAGAAGGTAAAGGTAAGTGAGGACCAATAGAGAGTGAAGAGGATCAGATGTGCTAGTTTGAGCAAGGTGCTAAAGGTGATGTTATATGAAAGTAGGTGTTTTAGTCATGGGCCTAGTCATGTGCTTACCTAGCCATCCAAGTCATATTTAGGATTGTTCTATAAGGGTACATGCCTTGACTAATCTTATGGCACTCAACATTTAACACTCGACTATGCTAGAATCACTTTACATAAGGCATATGCCTTGTGTTCTCACCCAAAGCATAGTGGAGAAATGACTAGGGTATGTGTTGGGCTAGTTGTGTCATGGTGAAACTCTATTATTTAAGGGCTTGGTTAGTGTAATGATGGTTGTCCATTCATTGGTGCAAATCTTGGGTTTCATTGGCTCAATGGCATTCAAGCGTTTGAGGAGAAACTAGGTATCTGGTTAAAGGACTTAGGTATAGGATTGTAATTAGGTACATGTATCATTTTAGGGTATATGGTCTTAACCATACTTAATGCATTTCCTATCTTGGGTGTAGGGTTCATCACTATCTATAGGTACACCATGAAATATCCAATTTAGAAGCTCATAAGATCTCAAGATACATACTATAGACTTAAATCATTTAATCCATTAAACACTTGCATAAATCTTTCATAATGAAATGCATTAAATAAAAATAAAAATAATGTCAATAGAACTAAGAATAAGATTGAATTAATATTTTTAAGGCCCATAGGATCATAAGTGGGCTTGGTAAATACAAAGGGAAGCATCAAAAGCATCTCAAACCACTTCTACCTTCTAATGGTAAATATCTAGCATCAATTCACCAGAGCTTCACTAATCTAGTTCATTTATCCTCTCCAACTAAACATCACTTCATTTTATAGAGCTTTGGAGCATCCTAGGATCATGGGGAATAGAGCACATTGATCATTAAGCTGGTGTTGGAGGTACACATCCTACCATTCCATTATGCTTGACTTTAATGCATAGACACTATCCCATGCACCCACTTCCCAATGTTGATTGTTTCATAAAGAACCACTTATTTTTAATGAGTAGTCATTATCCCATGCACCTAATTCTTAATTTTGATTGATTCAAAAATGAGTTGTTAGCTACCTACTAGCTGGCATCACTACAAGACAAAACAATAATTATCCACCATGATTGCCTCATGCCTAGGTATTCACTGAGTTGGTATGGATCCACTACTTAGGTAGAAAAGGGGCTTAACATTACACCATACAAAAATTATAGTCTTCCCTCAAACTATACATCTAGTACCTTATTTACATAAAACTTAGGTGTACTCTACTACAATTATGCCTTGAAGTCCTCATAGCCTTGAATTGCAAGCTCAATTTTTTCAATGTAACCATCGACATCGATAGATGAATCCCTGAGTGCGTGCATGTCAATGTTTTACAATTATTTTTTGAAGGCATCTAGCCTTTATTTTTCTTTCTTGACCCCACCATCTAGGATGGCTCCTTGTTCACTTTCCTTTGTCTAAAAGGCATAAAAGAGTTCTTCTAAGTCTTGCTCTTAGGCTTTTAGTTGGGTGCTCAAAGTGTTAACCAATGCCATAATCCATGTGCACTCAATCCTGATAATAGTGAATTCATGATTCATCACAACATCCTTCTCCCCTTTTGAATTTTTAAGGTTCACATCAATGACTGATGCCTAGGTGGAGAAGTTATAAAATATAACATTAACATCTTCTGTACTCTCTTCAATCTTTACAAAGAGGTCTTCTACCTCATCAAGCTTCTTATTAAGCTCTGTCTTGATGGAATTATATGGGTGTTCTTCATCTTGTGGCACCAACATCATTCTTGGGAGCATCTACTCCACCATTATGTACACCTTATCAACTTATACAAAATTAAAAGTATTAATATCATCCAAAAGTGATGGCTCTGCTCCTTCCATGCACTCAAACAACTATTGGATCTTGAACTTCATGGCATTCATCTCTTCATTTTCCTTTATCACTATATTCTTCCATTTTTTGGTGTGATCATCATTAAAATTGTTCTTTCATGTTACCTCAAAGGTTATTTTTAAGAAGGCATTCGCTGACCTTACTAGGTTCATATCCCAAGGGTTGATAAATTGGTAGTTGTGCCCCTTCTCTAGTCTTTTGGCACTTTGGATTACTTTCATTGGTACCTCAAAGTGAGGCTCATATATTTAGTAATCAAGTTCATAATACACTTGGTGTTATATCAATATCATGGCAAATCTATGGGGCATGTACTCCAACATGTAAAAATACTCATCTTAGGTGTACCCCTTCTATGCCTTCTATCTATAGCTCAACTCAAATTATTATTTAGCAATGACCAATTTTGTTTTTCTCTTGTTACTCTCTACTGGTGCTACTACCTTCTTTGGTTCCTTCTTCTTCTTCCTCTTATATGGGTTCTTCTTCTTTGGACTTTTCCCCTTTATTTGCTTCTTCTTCCTACTTGGTTCTATCTTTGCCATGTTATTTTTATAGGGGGTCCTTTTTGGACTTGTCCCCCTTTTTTGTGTCTACTTTCTTTGAATCCTTAGTGTGAACTTCCTTAGGTTCCTTTTCATCACTATAATGTTCTTCCCTTACCCTTTCTATTTGTTCTTTTAAGGTAACAACATCACCTTCTTTGTTTCTAAGCACCCACTCAGTACTAGGGCATGCCTATTCTGTATCTTCCTCCACTCGGTTTCTGTAGGCACTAGGTGCCTCTCTTGATGATTTTTCTTGCATGTGTTACACTATAGTAGGAACATTCTTCTCTTTCTCTTTTTTAGCCCTTTACTTCTGGGCTACCTTCTACTTCTCATCCTGCACCTTGCACTTTTCTTCTTGTGCCTTTAATTCTTCATCCTCAAATCTCTCAATCTTTTCCTTTGTCATTTTGGTCTTCCTCACTTCTTCTCTTCTCTTATCAATATCTTGTGCCTTCTAAATATCTATATCACTAAGGCCATGTTTCCTCCATACTTATTCCCTCCTTGCTTCTTCACTTTGAGGTGGTGGGGGTATTCCCTCACTAGATAAGGAGTATTCTTTTTTGGGTACAATATACACACCTTTCAAAAATCCTACCTCCATTTCCATATCTTCTTATTCCTCTTGCACCTCTTACACCTCTATGTTTACTAGGGTGATGGTGGGACTCACAGAAGGAAACATTGGCTTATTTTTCTTCTCCATTGAGATAGGATAAGTCCTTGGCATTAACTTCATGTGCCTCTTTTTAGGGGTCGATGGAGATGTTTCATCACTGGAGGTTATATTCAAATTGATGTTCTCCTCAATCTCCTCAAGTGTTTCCCCCTTATTATTCTTGGAAGACTTTTTATTTTTAATCGGTACTGACATTCCTTCATTATCAATCTTAATGGCAGGGTCATCGATTTCCTCAATACTAGGGCCCTTCTTCCTTGGCTTCATCTCATAGTATAACTTATGGATGTGCCCAATTATGATTATGTCTTGAATGGGGTGGATGTCGATGTGATTTGAATCATCCTCTTCATCCTTGGTCAGTTTTTGATTTGGGTGCATTAACTGACACTGTAACCTATTCCTCTCCATGTCTAATTCCCTCATTGTGATATCCAACTATTATGAATTGAGTATTATTCTAAGCACACACCTAAAGTATTTTGATGAAAAGGCATATGAGATATTTAACCAGCCTAATTTTTTACCATCAATCAGTGCCAAGCATATTATGCAAAAGTGTTGCATAAAGGCAAAGGTCATAATTCCATACATGTTCTTGGGGAGATCTTAGGGGATGTGTCACTTTATCCTGAATGCCTTCATATAGTTCTCATACCTCCCCATCACTTGATTTTTGTACTCTGTGTTGAAGGAATAGGGGTAGGTGAAATCCTTGTACTTCTACACTGGGGAGTCATTATGTTATGGTAAAATCTAGAGATTGTCCTCATCCCATTTGTGAATATGATATCCTCCATGACTAATAATATTAGAATGGACCCCAACTAAAGGTATTATTTATTGTGTGGTTATTTAGTGTATTCCTTACAAACTTCTCATTAATAAATTTTATAATATTAAACATTGCATCCTATGCCATATGATATGTGACACAGAGGTAAGTGTTTATGAAATGAGTCCATCAACTACATGTTCAAATTTTAAACTTATGAGGCATGCCACCACCCTAATATTAGGGTCCTTATGATCTTTGATGGGGAATGTGAAGCCCCCTTGTAATAATTTAGGAGATTCACCATGCACTCCACTTCTTCATCATCCCTCATCATTTCATGAATATATTTTCTAGTGTCTAGGAGCCCAATTATCCTTCCTATCAAGCACACTGAAATCCTCATGTGTCTCCCTGTAAAATATATGAGGTCTCCATGGACTTGAAAAATAAGGAATTACATGACTTATTTTAGATTTCCAAAGAATGACAACTCATAAAGTTGATTTGCACTAGAGGCCATCAATATGTCTCAGATTGAGACATCAAACAAATTTGTGGCCTACTCCATCTTGTTCCCTATATCAAACATCCAATTTAGTGCTCAGTCTTACACATGGCTTGAGGTATGGTGGTTATACTCCTTCAATTTACAAGTGTGTACCAAATAATTCCAATGTTCCCCTATTAATAATTCTAGGGGAAATTGCATCACCTGGTAGGACATCTTTGTCAGCACTTCAGTATCAACTTATGCAACACTAACTCCTTCTACTAGAAACATTGTTATCTTTATAGTGGCTATTTATTCTACTTTATGTATCCACTTTTGATATTATTGGTGTGGACCCAATACTTTCCACTTCTTACCCATCCTATATTTGTTGGTATTGAAGCATGGTAGGTTAGGTTTTATAAATCCTTGAATGGTTAATGGCACTTCATAGTCATGAGATTTGTAATTGTACCTCCAGTTTTCAATCTTCATGGGCTGTTAATGGCAACCTAGGCATCAACTTATCTTTTCTATTGACTAGTTCCTAAGAAAATCTCTCCCCACACCTCTCTACACAGTCTCAAAATGAATTCAATTTCTCTTGCTTCACAATCATTCACTTTTGGTACCTATAGGTGCTCAAATTTTGACTCTGGTAGTGTTTATGTGTTTTAGCTCTCTGGTTCATTGGTTTTTCTCTAGTTTTTTTTATGTCTCAAGTTCAAAAATGTTTGTAACCAAAACTAGTCTATTGCTTAATGTTCTATACCCTACTTCCGTATACCATCTTTAATGTAGGTGTTTTAAGGAGTGGCAGCATCTAGACTTCTTGAACAATGTAAAACTTCAAGAAATCCATTAAAATGCTCTATCACCAATGCATTTAATGAAAAATTTTGTGCCTCTATCATCACCTCATTCAATGCTTCTAATGATATTTTGGTGAAGTGACTTATGGTTCAAATGGTCACTTCTCACGCAAATGTGGGTAGATGCTAATTATCTTTGACAATTCTCCTTTTGTTCTTTGTTCACTTGGCATGACCGTTGCCTATTTTATGGCAACCTAGGCACAATGCCTCACATGTGCATGATTCAACCTCCTGATTCCATCTTCTCTTCTTGTTATTTTTCTATTTTAAGTGCACTTTTTTTTATCTTGGTCAGTTTATTGCATTTTTTCTTGCCTTGGACTGTCCTACCCAATACAAATCCCTTGTGTTGGCCCTCTAGTGCTTGATTTTCCTCTTCTTGTTATCTTATGCATTATCATGTTATGCATCTTCAATTTAATTCTTTCACATGATTAGGTTATGCATCTTCATCACATGGATCTTATTTATTTTAATTTTGGGAACCTTCCTACACCTAAAAGATTAGGTGTTTAGCCCTAGGTGCTTAAAAATCAAATGGGTTTGGCTCACCTAACTTGCATTATGCAAGGAATCACTAGATTAGTTATTTATTTTTCCTCCAAAGGCCCTACAATTTATATCTTATTAACATGGATCTTGTACATATTTCTCTTATGTTTAGTGAGTTTTACGCAACCACCACTTAAATGTCTAGCCTCAGGTTCTCTAGAAAGAATAAGGGCTTGACTCACCTAGTTGGAATTATGCATGAAAGGCCAGATGAATGTCTACTAGGAGGATTTAAAGTTCCATACATATATGATCCAACTCATTATGGTTTGATGTGATTTCTTTGTTTGATAATATTAATCCTCACATGCCTAAAAACTTAGGTTTCTAGCCTCAAGCTCTTAGAAAGTGCAAGTGATCAACTCACCTGACTAGAATTATGCATGATGTGTCTATATATTTTTTTGATGGGCTTTAAAGCACCACTTATTAAATATTTAAACTACTACCTAAAGAACAAAACAAAACAAAAGGAACTATTTGGCTTGTACTAATCATTTTTTTCTCATCTCAACTCAATATGACTAGTGACCATGAAGTCAATATTCTCATGGTGAAAACACCATCTTATTACTGATATGGCTTTAACCTATTTCCATTGAAATACCTAGGGATCATTTCACCAATCAATGTGTGTAACTTGCATGCACGTGTCTCAAATATGTGGTGGATGATATAGGGGCCCATCCACCTTATATGCAATTTTCCTGGGCACCTGATATACTTGGAGTCATAAAGAAAAATCAATGTTCATTTTGTTAGTAATTTTTCTTTATATGCTTATCATGTTAAAAATTCTAGTACACCTTTTCTATTTACTAGCTCCACTTTTCTTGGGTCATGTCTCATTTAACCACTCCAAGTCCTTTAGCCTTATGTTTAGTGACTCTTGGTCATCTAACCAACCAATGCATGTGATACATAATGATGGTACCAAAAAATCCATTGGTAGGATCATCTCAGTGCCAAATACTAGCTAAAATGGTGTAGCCTTGTTCATGTGCTTATAGTTTGTATGATATGCACACAACACTATCGACAATTGATTATTCCAATATTTGTGACCAACATCACATATATTTATAAGGCACATCCCTAAGATCTTGTTGAATGCCTCAACTATGTTTTTTTTCTTATGGATGGCCAAGGGGTTATTTTATGGTATGATACCATTTACTTGGTCAATAAGATGTGCACCATTTCATTAATAAAGTGAGTGACCCTATCGCTAGTCAAACTAAGTGGTCACTCGTATTAGCTTATTATGTTTTCTTAGATGAAGCATGTGGATATGGTGATTGTGCATTATTTTGTCAGTGCAGTCTCAACCCACTTGGTGAAATAATTTGTAGCCATCATAATATACCTTACACCTATGCATCATGTTGTAGGAGATATTGGCTTAACAAGATCAATAGCCCATTTATTTAATGGTACCTCGACAAGGATAGGGATGAGATGAATCTCATCCTGGTGGTTGGGCTTCCCTATGCACTAACATATGTCAAATGACTTAGCATAACCCTTCACATCTTGAAATAAACTTGGCCACCACAAGCCTAATTGTAACACCTTGCATGTTATTGCATCTCTTATGCAATGTCCTTTTGCTATCCCCTCATGTGTCTCATGAAGGATGGAGTCAATTTAATTATCCATGACACATCAGGACAACACTTCATCTCTACTTAGTTTATATAGTTCTCTACTAATTAGCTAAAATAGGGTGGTGCAAAATATTAGTTATTTCTTCTCATTATTTGTCATAGTCTAGGGAACAACTCTAGATGTTAAAAAGGGGGAGATCTCTACCAAATTACTTATGATGTGTTAGAATCTATATAGTTGCACATCCAACATGTCATCCTCAATAGGCACTACCACATCACCAAAATTGATGTGGGACAAATGGTCTAGCCCCAATTTTTAGTTTCTAGGCTTAACAACAATGGATAACTAGAACTCATGGAATAAAAATATCCATCTACATATGTGCCCATGTATAATAGTCTTGTTCATGTCATACTTTATCACCTCATGATCATTGAAAAAGATGAATGGGGTTACTAAAAAATATTGTCTAAATTTTTTCAAGGCATAGACCATGGTGAGCCCCTCACACTCTGTCATTATGTGATTATGATCTACGAGGGTCAATTTTCTACTAGTGAAGGAGATGGGATGATCCATCTTACCCTCACTAGGTTGTTCCCAAATGGCACCAATCATAGATCTAGAAGCATAGACATAGACATGAAAAGGTGTTGTCTAGTCAGGGAACTCTAGAATAGGTGCACTATCCAATTTGAGATTTAGGGTCTCAAGGGTACCCTCTTGCACTCTACCCCTAAATAATGTTCCATCCTTATGTAAGAGCTCTTATAGTGGCACCATAATCTTAGCATAGATCTTTATGAATTTTATATAATATCCATAGTGGCCAATAAAGGTGTGAATATATTTCTATGTGGAGGGAGTCTATAGCTAAATGATGATGGTGATCTTTGTTAGATTGATGAGCAAACCATCCTAATAGATGATGTACCCAAAAAGGGTTCCAAATAGTTTTGTAAAGATGCACATTTTCAGGTTCAAGGATATTTAAATATTTATGTACCTCTCAAACATTAGGTGTAGTTTGTCATAATGGTCCTTGATTAGGACGTAAACCATCCAATCATCTATATAAACTTAGAGGAACCTATGGATGAAGTCTTTGAACATAGTGATCACCACTCTAGAGAACATGACTAGTGCATTATTGAGTCCAAAGTGCATCACATTATAAGCAAAACAACCCAATTTAGTAGTGAAGGTTGTTTTGGGATTTTATTCCTCCTTAATCTAGACTTGGTGGTAGCTAGAGAAGTCATCAATGGAGGTGTAGATATCACAGCCTACAACACCTTCCAGGACTTCGTCAATGAATAGAGTTGAAAAAGGGTCATTTATGTAGGTGGAATTTAACATTCAATAGTCAATGCAAATGTTAATGTGTCCATCCTTCTTGATGCTTCTTACCATTATAATCACCCACTTAGACTCTTGCCCAGGGTATATGACCATTGTGGCTAGCATTGAATTGATATCTATTTTGACCTTGTTGCAGGGATTGGGATTCATCCTATAGGGGAACTTTTTGACTATTCTTGTGCCAAAAATTAACTTTATTCTCATCTTCCCCAGGCATGGGTTGGTGCCCTTCATTTCCTAATAAGTCCTTGGGAACAAGTCTTATAACTCTTTTAGGAGGTCTATGATGTGCACCAACTCTTTGTTAGACTAGTAGGCTCCAAAAGTACCCATCTTTAGCTCTCCTTCTATGTTGATGTCCACTTTAATGGTCTTTATTGTTGTGCAATATGGATCATTCTTCTCCTAGTGTGAGTCCTTGCCTTATTGAATTCCCTATATTATCTCTATATGAAGATCAATAGTGTATTTTTTGCTAGGAGTGCAATCATCTATTTGTCACATGAGATTTCTTCTAGTGGTCAGTGTTTTCTAGTAGTTCTCATTCCAAGTTTCATCATCTTTTTCACTTGAATCACTATTCAACATTTATTTCTCAAATAAAGTTAGAAGTGCCACATCTTTTTCCCCAAACATGTCTTTTAGGTGCTCCTCTAGGATGGCAGTGTCATCAAACACTACCATCTAAATTACTTGTAGTGGCTTGACCAACTCCATGTTCTATGAGGAAAAGTATAAGGTGTGCACAAACTTCTCTTTAAGGGCCTCCTAATTATTTATCTCTCAACACATCTCATTGACCATATACCATGATTATTCCCATGTATTTAGAGTCATATAAAAGTTGTGCACCCATAAGTTCTTTGGGGTAGTCATGTCATAGTTAGTCCATGTCTCTTCAGATAGGTGCACATGTACCATGAGGTCAGAGTCATTAGAGTATGTTGAGATATCCAGGTCCTCATTACTCCTCTCAAATATAGTGAAAATGGATATTTTTACCTTAGGCCATCTTTCCAAGTTAGACCTTTACATTACCTACCAATTCATGGTAGTAATTCTCAAGTTATACATTAGTACATCAATTTTTTCTATCTCTTTGGGGATGCATGTTTCAAGGTTATGGACATACCTTTCCACTAGGTTGATCCCTTCAAATTTTGGGAGCACTTCAAGATTGACTTTGCTTAGAAAAATTACACTCTTTCCTTTCTCCTCATAACACATGACCTATCATTTTAGAGCATGATCAATCTAGACCCCACTAGTCTCCATGGGATTTAGTACCTTCACATGAACCAAGTGGCATCCTCGACCAGTGGCCTCATAGGCATATTCAACCCATCAGTCACAAGAGACATTAGTAGTGTTGTAGGTTGACTACCCATCCTCTTAAGAAATCAATTCTTGATAAGAGGGATGGAGAATATCAACACCTTACACCATGATGTTATGTATATAGTTGATCTCATCCTCCAAATTAATGCTCTCCACATAAGGGAGTCCTTGGTCAGTTGAAATGGGGATTACTACCATTTTCCATTTTTGAAAGTCATATATTACTTCTTGAATTGTATTTGCATTATTGGCATAACATCAAGCCCTTCCTATAAGCATTGGGTAGTTATTCTATTAAACAAACTTGATAACCTCAAAGTCAGCATGGAATTTAATGCCCATAATATCTAAAATGGCACCCTATAGAGTTTTTACCAATTTCACTTGGGTCTTATTAGCCATGAAAAGTACATGGGGAGAAGGCCTCAAGGCTAGCCTACCCATCTATTCCCATGTATTTTTTAATCAATATATTATCCTCAACACTGGTATCAATCAACACCTCACAGATGGACCATCTATTTATGGTGGCATTTACTAGTATCTCTTGGTCTTACTCTACATTTTGAGTATGCCTTACTTCACGTGCCTGCTTAATATACGACACAAAAACTTAAATTATGTGGGGCTCAATGACTTGACTTGGATTTATCCTTGCATGATCTAAGAGAAAAAAATTAGCAAGGGAAGTATCCCTTTAGTTTATAAGAAGTAGAGGATCTATTTCAACTCCTATACTTTATACTTATGGCTATCTTGTTTTCTATGTGAGGTGGTATCCTATGCTTCTATATCTCTAGATAGTTGGAGTTCTCCATATAAATTTTTTATTACACTCATGTCTTATTACAGGACATCCTTATAACATGTAGCGTTTGGGTAGGGCACAAATTTTAGCTCAAGTTGTGTCATGTGTTTGGGATGGCTTACTTTGCCATATTCCAGGCACACCTCTTACTTTGGTAGAGCTAGTAACTAAGTTGTGAACCCACTCCATTGATTACTTACACTTTGATTGATTCTATGCATGTTAGTTGTGCCTTTATAGCCCATTTTATATACTTAAGCTCATACATGATCATCCTTGTGCCCTTATGAATGCCCAATTTACCTTGGGATATATTTTTGTATAATTTAGGGCATCTTTAACTTCATGTGGTCCTCAAAAATATCCATATGGCGGATGTGTCAAGCTATCCCACTGATAGTATTTGATCAACCTGTACTTTTAACATGATCATGGTGGGAATATTCCTCCACCTCGCCCTGTGGTACCTCTTTGGTTCCTATAACTAACATTTTATTAGCCATAACCCTCATTTTCTTAGTTCATCTATCCTCTAACTATTGTAGTTGCATATCGTGTACCTCTCTCCATGTTTTGGTGTGTATCATCAATTACTTAATATTTAGTTGTGTTATGAGTGTAGGTATCACACAAATTTAAATATATGGTTGTGCTAACTTGACTAGCATGTTACAAGGGTTAGTTGTAAACATCATGCACCTTATGATAAACTTCATATCTAAGAAGCAGTGTGTGTACATTCCTCCAAGGGAAATTATTTTTATTATGACCCTCCATCTCATAATTAGTGCACCACAACCCACATTAAGCATCTTATGACAAACTAGTGGTCAACTTCTATAGTTTGGAGGCCATAGACCTAATTTGTGCCTCTTTGAAGTGGCTAATTCTAGTATTAGTGATCCTCACTACCTCAGTTTTGAGTATGGATTCAAGTTATTCCCAAGGGTGTATGAATGTTTTTTTATGGATATTGCCCTTCGTAATGGTACCAACAATCCTCCAAAAAACCATTGTGCATGATAAGAAGGGTGAATATCATAAGGGATCTTGGAAATGAGAGTCCTGAATCTAGTTTCATACAAGCACATGATCTATGATAATCCATGGTTGATATCCTTGAGCATGGCAATGCTTTTCTACTCAAACTCAGGTATATCAAACTCCTTTAAGAAGGATATCTTCAAGGTGTCATAATCAACCCTATCCTAGTTACGATCAAACTTCCTATACCAAGTATGGGAATGATCAAGCAAGGTTACTATAAATTGGGTTGCCTTGTACTTGGATTGGGTTATTCCTTGAGCACACCGTTGTAATTCACACTTGATCACATACTTTATGGCATTCTCCACACCTCGATACTCAGGTAGGTGCATGGCCATATCATAATAAATATAGGGCTAAGGACCAATCAATGTCTACGGTGATTGTCTTCCTAGTACTTATCTTAGCATTGATCTTCTAAGGCTTCTAGCCACTAGGCTAAGTCTTGGTACCATGGTTACTACTAGTGTTAAATAGGATGATGCTACTATACTATCTATTATTGGCACAAGGTCACTTCTTATAGGTTTTTACCCAAGCTATGCAATAGATATTGGTTAAACTAGGGTGTTTTTGCTCATGTTTTATCTAGTCAGGCTAGCTCCTTGAGTTATAGAGGTATATTCACATACCTCTTCATAAGGGATAAATTTTTTAATCACAAAGTTCTAGTCTAAATCTATAAATTGATCAAAGTCTAAGTTGACAATAAGGTCAATTATCAATCTTCTATCTTCTTATGGGGGACCTAATGCATGAGCTTATATTTTATGTTTTAAGGGGTTAGGTGCATTTGGTGCATCTTCAATGGTCAAGTTTTGAAGTGACCTTTATCATTCATCCATTAAATATGGAACTTGTTTCAAGGATTCAAGGGGTCCTTCCTCTTGGCATGAATTACATTCAATATATCCTTCCCCATGCCCTTCACACTCACTACATGTCCTCTCGATACTTCTATGTTTTATATCTTCTATCAATTTATGCCTCCTCTTATTATAAGCTCATAACTTGAGCTCTCACTTGTAAATCTACTCATCCCCTTACATTTCACTTCACCTACACATTCCCTTCTTCCCTATTGTGGTGCTTATACATAAGAGGATTTTATCCTTCCATCCTCACTATTTCAAATTTGTAATCCACCATCAAATTTTTAAATTTGGTGTTGAGTTCTTTCACAAATGTGCCTCTAATATCACATAATAAATAGTACTCTGCTTCTTCAATTCATGAGTATGTCGATATCACAAACTCAAGCATATATTTGTTCAATGCCCCTTGACACCATTTGTCTATGGCTCTAGTCTAGGTGCCATCTAAGTTATCAAGCCTCTCTAGGTGCTCTTTCATCTAATTGAGGTGTTATAAATAGCTTAAAATTCTATGGATCCCATAAGAAACCAACCATTGGTATGCTTGCTTTGGTAGTTTGTAGAATAAAACCTCAGACAAGGCATCATACAAGTGGTACTAGACTCACTTTTTTTGGTTCTATCCTTTACAAGTTGGATGCCTCAGTGTAAATTTATCTTCCACTCATTCCATTTAGTGCTCAATGTTATTGAGGGAGAGTTAGATCATTGTCTTGGTATACCACTATAGCACCAAAATTTAACAGTCCTATCAACAAAACCAAAATATTGTAGAAAAGTAGGTGTTTTAGTCATGGGCCTAGTCACACATTTAACTAGCTATCTAGGTCAGATTTAAGCTTGTTCTAGAATGGTGCAGGCCTTGACAAATCCTATGGAGATCAACATTTGTCACTTAACTGCATTGGCATCACTTTACATAAGGCAAAATCCTTATGTTCTCACCTAAAGCATAGTGGAGAAGGGACCGAGGTCTATGTTAGGCTAGTTGTGCCATGGTGAAACTCTACTCTTCAAGGGTTTGGTTAGTGAAATGATGGTTATGCATTCATGGGTGCAACTCTTGGTTTTCATTGGCTCAGTGTTATTCAAGTGATTGAGGGGCAACTGGGTATCTAGTTAAGGGACTTAGCCATAGGTTTGCACTTAGGCGTAGGTATCATTTTGGGGCATAGGGTCTTAACCATACTTAAAGAATTTCCTATCTCGAACATGGGGTTCAACATTATCTACAGGCATGCCATGAATGAGCTAGGTTAGAAGCTTGTGAGGTCTCAATATATATACTATAAAATTAAACAATTTAATATTTTAAACACTTGCATAAATATTTCATCATTAAATATGTTAAACAATAATATAAATAACAAGTGCAAAGGCTCATAGGCAATCTTGGGCATTACAAAGGGGACCATCAAAAGCATCCCAAACTACTTATACCTTCTAATGGTAGCTATATAGCATCAATTCATAGGATCTTTTCTACTCCAGTTCATCTCTCCTCTCCAATTGAACTTGGCTTCCTTTTATAAAGCTTCAAATCATCCCAAGATCATGGGGAATAGAGCCCAATAAATGCTAAGCTAGTATTGAAGGTACACATTCCACTGTCTCCACTTACTTGTCTTTAATGGGTAGTCATTGCCCCATGTGCCTGCTTCCTAATGTTGATTATTTAATAAGAAATCACTTGTCTTTAATAAGCAATCACTATCCCATGTACCCACGTATCAATGTCAATTGATTCAAAAAGGAGTTGCTATCTACATGCTAACTAGTGCCAATAGAAGATAAAAAAACAATCATCTTCTATGATTACCTCATGCCTAGGTATCTATTGAGTTGGTGCAGATCAACTACTTAGGTTGAAAATGGGCCAAATAGGTGATCGTATAGGTCATTGGACTTAATAAACCTAAACGAGGTAGAATGGGTGAGTATGCTTAAGAGAGAGACTTGGGAGTGTTTTGAGAGAATCTTGTATATGTGAATTAGGGAACGAAGGAGGGGTAGAGTGCCTTGTGGATGATTTGTTGAGAAGATCTATTTGAGGACTATTTGTATGACTTGTTAGTCATAATTTTGTTGGTAGAATAGTACTCTTAATTTTTGAGAGTGAGTTAAGGTAAGGTGAATAATATGTGAGATTGGTAGTTGATCTGAGAGGTAGATCAATGTGTGGACTATGTGTATGACCATCTAGTTAAGCTTGTTGAAGCTATGACAGAGTTATTTACCTAAGGATACATTGAGTGTGCAGAGTTCAAGAGCGAGGTTAATTAGGATATGTAATGTTTCCTAATCAATATTTTTATGTTGGTTCAAGTATGTAATGTACTTTATCCAACATAGTATATAGAGTGATAGAGTTGTTTCTGAAAGATGAGAAGAGTGATATCCAAAGATCCATCATTAGGTGTTGAAGATATCAGTTCTAAGGTGAAAGTATTCTTATCAAATGAGGGTCTAAAGGAGTTGGTCTTCATTAGGGGAAGTTACTCCTTGTAAAATAGGAGTTTTACTAAAGGTAATTGGTCTAAATGAATTGATCATCTTAGGGATATATGATCCTTATGGAATAGGTGTTTCACTAAATACCTTTGATTAAGACATAATCAAGGTTTACTGGTCTAAAGGAATTGACCAGTCTCTTGTTTGTAATTTCTTATAGGATAGTAGTCCATTTTTGTTGTAGGATTGAGAGTGGATTTTATTCTCTATGAGGGTTTCCCATAAGAAATATGTGTTATGCATTTGATCTTGTGTATGTATTGAATGCATGAGCTCTCTTTTTAATGTTTCTTGATCAAGTTGATATGTGCTAATTTTTCAATAGTTTGAAAGGGAATACAATTAAAATAAAAATATTTGGGCTTACATATTCATCTCACACCTCTCTCAGTGATTGTACCTCTAATAATTGGTATCATAGAAGGTCCTTTAGAGGAAGCCTAATAACTTAAATTTGATCCTAAATTGGTACAAAGATGGCTAAGCAGTTGAAGAAAGAAAATCAATAGTGGAAGGGTTTTATCAAGGAATTTGAAAAACAAATATGTACTTTGAAGAAATATGCAAAAGAGGATGAGAATATTTTCAATGGTCTCAAGATTCATCTAGTAGATGCTAAGACAAGTTTATGTTGAAAAGAAAAGGACATCATGTTTGATAAAGAATCTTGTCATAATAGTAGAGAAGATGCCAATGAGGAATAAGAAGCTGATCTAGAATATGAGCTCATGATTACACTTGGTGAACTAAAGGAGAAGAAGAAGACGAATCACAATATGAGGTATGTGATCAAAGGTCTTGAAGCACAAGTTAGTTCTATTGAGGGAATTTTGATAGATTAAACATGTAAAATAAAGGATGACATGTCTAAAGAAGCTAAAAGTGATAAGGAGACTATCCAAGTTCTCAGAGGTCAGCTAATGGCTGTAAATTTAAGTATAAAATCTAAAAATGATGAGAACATTCAATTGGAAATCAAGCTACGTTAATTGATTAATGAGCATGATAATTTTTTTTTCAAGATAAGCAAGCTTAAAGATGATCAAAATAAGTTAGATCTGATCAACAATAATGAAATAAGGTTTATTAAACAACCACATGATTCAAGGTATGATATTTTATTTTATGTTCATTCTTATACATGTAATAAGTATGGTCATAGAGCTATGGACTATATAATGAATTCAATCAAGTATGGACATTCATGGAGCTATGATAGGAGTTTTTGGCCTAAGATTGATCACAGTTCAAATTTGTCAAACAGTACAAAACATGTTATTTATTTCAGTTGTCATAAGAATAGACATATTGCTAGATTATGTCTAAATGATGTAAAGAAGTCTTCAAGGTATGTCAAAGGATATAGATCTCTTAGAAGGTTTGAGAAAGGATAAACTCAAGTATGGAAACCAAAGGTAATCATTACCAATTATTCTAATCATAAGTTTCATAATAAAGTTTCTCTAGAAGGCTATGTTGTAAATCAAGACAATCTCAAAGATGAAGTATGTAAGATGGTTGTAGAAGACTAGAAGAGTCAAACTATGATATGGAGACCTGAGGGAGTAAAGACTAAGAAGATTAACCCTATTTATTCCAAGAGTCTTGTGGATTGTTTTCCAAAGTGGAAAAAGGATTAAAAAAAAAGGAGAGTCAAGATTTTTTATTGATAACATTTATTAAAAAATCTAAAGAAAAGAATAAATTCAGGGATTCAGTTAAAGTCAAGCAAGATTGTAAGTCAGAGAAAGATATGGAGATATGGGAGTCTCTTGAGTTTTGGGAATTTTAGTAGCTATATGTCAAAGGGGTGTCTCTATCTAGGCTTTAAGGAGACACTTGTCAGTTAGAGGAAGCTTGGTGGTTATTAGATATTATTTTTTAAAAAGGTATGAAAATAAGGTATGTTTGTACATTTTATTTATATATCTTTGGTTGGAGAAAAGAAGCTAGTGAAGAATCTTAGTGGTCATATCTTGAGAAGGAGTTAGCTTGTTAATCATGGCACTTTAGATGTTCTAGTATAAAGTGTTGGAAGAACTATTGAAGATGTCATGTTCCTAATAAATTATGAAGTTAGGGAGAGATTTGTAATTGGTTAGGGGTTAGGATCAGAGGATTGAGTAGTTAAATATGAGCAAGGAGTAGAGAAGCAAGTGTTGATATGGTGTTTTTTTAATTGGAACAATCTACAGGGTCAGATTGAAGGTTCCCAGATGGAAAAGGAGGATTTATGATTTATCAAGGTAATATTTTTGCATATAAAGGTCTATTGATCCTATTATATCATGTTATAGGTGGTTTTATGATCTAAATGTATGATAAAGTCAAATTGAATATTATTGTTTGCTCTCAGGTTCCCTAGTTTGTACTTATGAGTATGGAGGTCCTAAAATGGGTTATAGAAAGTCATGCTTTCAAATGGTGTGGAACCTCAAATATTGTTCCATAAGTTTATAATGGTTTTATAAAGGTGTACATGAATTTTTATAGGTGAACATTGAATAAAAGGAGGTTTATTGACCTTGTTTGTTTTAGGATTTTAGGGTTTTGGGCTATGCTATAAAAATAGTTTGAATTATGATTTAAGGTATGATTCTTCTTAATATGTTGAATGGGTGAAATAGGTGGTCAAATCAAGCTTCAAAGAGTTTTGAAGGTTTGTGGTTCTCAAGTTATTCAAGTTTTTGTAAAATTGGAGTCTTATTTGGGTAGTAGATTTGTGAAGGAAGTATGTTGCAGAGGATGATATAGGTTTTTAAAATTGGTGTGATCGAGGGGGTATAAAAGAGTGATCTAGATATTAACTTTTAGGTCTTGATTTTTCGTTTATTGAAAATTATGGGCTCTGCAAGTTTAAGAGTAGGGCTACAAGGAGGCCAAACATACCTAGTATGAAGAAGAGTGTGTTTTTCTTAGTTTATACAAAAGAGAGAGGTATTTATGTTTTAAGGTGAGTTCTTGAGTTGGTTTATTTGCATGAAGTTATGGTAGCTTGAGATAGAAGGCTAGTTAGCATATGTGATGGTTCTTCTTGGTGTGTGGAGATTTAAAGATGCTCAGAAGATGCAATTACTTATATTTCTTAGAAGAAGTCTCTGTAAAATGTTTCTTGGTGAGTGAAATCATATTTAAGTTTTTTTTTTCTTCCTTGGTTTTAGTTCTTGATTGAAGAGAGTGTTGGCATGGAGTAAGAGGATATTGCCAAGGCAAGTTAAAGTAGGCTCAAGGTAAGGGGGAGTTTGTATCATCTTTTTGATATGGTCCTTTCCTATTTGATAGTATTTTTAGGTCCTTGAGATCAGTTGGTGCCCACTTTTTAATTATGTCAAATGGGGAGAAATTACCTATTGGGGATAAAGTTCTTGTTGTGGGAGTGTTTTTGAAGATACAGAAGGTGAGTTGTATATTACTATATATGATGGTTGTTGAAATCAATGAAAAAGGGGGAGATTTTTGGAGAGTTTTCATGATGATTTCATGATGGTGTCATGGAGGTGTCCTAGTGAGTGGATGTAGAGCCTTGATAGTCTATGTGATAATGGAAAAGTGTGTAATGTGCTTGTGCTAGTGTGCTTAAAGGAGGCTTGGTTGATATTCAATTTTGACATAATTAGAGATGTTTAGGGATGAGTATGGTGACTGTAGAATATGAAAGAGGTCCCTAATATTTATCTATGTTTTGATATCTTATGTGTATAAGTTGAATTCATCTGCTTGTCCATAGTTTTCATTTAGACACTTTGGGTCCAGTGGTAAAAATTCTATGTAGGTAGTTTGATGATATCACCATTTCCATGTGTGAATGAGTTAAGGGGAGTTGGTCATATGGTTGTGATCATAGTTGTCCCTAGTTGTTATGTGTTATACTTCATGTCATGCATTTAAGCATAGTCAAAGATATGAGGGTAACAATTTGGCTTCCAAGTAAGCATATTGTTGATGGAATATCTCATATGTGTAGACATTTCAAGAGAAGGAGATCATATGGGTTTGTTTAGTTTTGGACATAGTTTATTTGTGATAAAATTTAGATCATGTGAGGAAGTGAGTCAAAATATATAAATATGTAGAGTTGGGCTCCCAGACATTTTAACTTTCTTTATCCATACTTAGCCAAATTTGTATAAGGCAAGAAAGAGCCAAGTGAGCATGTTGATGATGTTATATCTTGCACATGTGAAGGTGCTAAGAGAAAATAATTATATGTGTTTGTTTAATTTTGAGCATAGATGTTTTGTGCTAAATTTGAGATCATGCATTAAAGTGTGACAAAAGATATGCATGATCAAAGTTAGCCTTTCAGGGAGGTTTTGACATAGTTGGCTCTATGATAGAATATTTTTGAAAGGCACATTAATGGTGTTATATCTCATATACACAAGTGTTCTAAGAGTAGTGTGTCACATGGTTGGATTCTCCTATGTGAGGAGATCATCTGGTCCAAATTTTAAATCTTGTATCAAAGCATAGAAGAAGTTATGAAGGATAAAAAATGTCTACTGAGGCATATTGAAAAGTTCCCCATAGTCATTTTTGAAAATGTTAAATCTTGATCAAGATCAATAGTGAACATTACTCCAAGATATCAAGATGTAGCAAGAGTAGGACAAGTACATGATGTTTAATGATTAAGCAAAGGTACAAGATAAGGATCTAATATCGAGTGGGTGATCATACATTTGAATAGTATAGATTGATTGAATAGTGAGCATTGATCATTAAATACCTAGTTGATCCATAGAGATTAGTCAGTGTATTGAGTCAAAATTATGAGATTGGATGAGATAAGGTCAAAGTGACATAGGTTTAACATTTGAACATTGACTCTTATGTGTTAAAGATCGAACAAGATCGGCAATGTGTATTTGATCCAATCTAAGAGGACATGAGATGTGAGCATTGTATTCAAGGTTTAATTGTGACTTTTTCCATTTGAATATTTGAATTTGCTAAGGGAAAAACTAGTGTCTAGTCTTTAGATCATATCTTTCGATAGAAGATAAATTTTCTCATGTAGTAAAAATAAAGTGGTAGAGGACTCCAAGGCACATTTAAAAATATGTATTTCAAGATCTTGAAGTAATTAAAAACAAATATATTGAGTTCTAAACTTGAATATGTTTTCATATATGTTCGGCAAGTGTCTTGAGAAGGATATTTGAGCTTAAATAGATGTTGTTTCGATGTTTCATGGTGAATTAGCTATTAGAGAGTGTTATAAACTCTATGAGGTTTCTCTATGAGTATTTTGGAAGTGTTATAAATTTATCCTGAGTATAAAAAATGCTTAAGAAGTTGACTATATGTTTGGTTTTAGTGTTCCTATGTATAAGGTCTCTATTTGAGTTGTTTGAGCATACATAAAGGTGAGCTAAGATGACTGTGATCATTTGAGTATGTCTTAGGGGACATAAGGAGTGGACCTATGTATTTTTAAATGGTCTTTTGTTGTTATTTTTCTTGGTGATGTATCAAATGGGTGAATGGGTCTCCATAAGACCTAAAAATGACTTAGGCCTATTTCAAAAGGGAACTGTGCTTAAGTGTGACCCATGTGAGATACCTTAAGGCTGAAGGCATATTTTATCATTAACAAGGAAATATTCTGATCTTGTTAATTTATGATTGATTTATATATAGTGAAACCAAATCTATTGGTTTGTAGACTTGTAAGACTTGAATAAGGGAATGTGAGTGTGGAACCAAGAAGAGATAACCTTTGAAAGAGAAGATACAAGTTAGGAAGAACCAATAGAGAGTGATGAGGATCATATATGCTAGTTTGAGCAAGGTGATAAAGGTGATCATATAGGTTATTATACATAATAAACCTAGAAGAGGTAGAATGGGTGAGTTTCTCAAGAGAGAGACTTAGGAGAGAATTTAGAGAAGCTTATATATGTGAATTAGGGAATGAAGGAGAAGTAGAGTACCCTATGGATGATTTATTGAGTATATCAATTTGAAGACTATTTGTATGACCTATTGCTAAAAATTATGTTATAAAAATAATTCTCTTATTGTTTGAATGTGAGTGAAGGCAAGGTGAAGACTGTGTGAGCTTGGTGGTTGATTTGAGAGGTAGATCAGTGTGTGGACAATGTGTACAACCATATGGTCATGTTTTTTGAAGCTATGATAGAGTTGTTGCTATGAATGTTAGATTGAGTGTGCAGAGTTGAAGAGTGGGGTTATTTGGGATATGTATTGTGCCTTAATTGATCTTTGTATGTTGGTTTAAGTATATAATGTGCTTTGGCCAACATGGTGTGTTGGGTGATAGAGTTTTTATTGAAATATGAGAAGAGAAATATCTAGATATCCATCATTAGGTGTTAAAGACATCAATTCAAAGGTGGAAGTGTTATTATAGGAGAGTCTAAAAGAGTTGGTCTTCCTTAGGGGTAGTTGCTCCTTGTAAAATAGGTTTTTTACTAAGGGTAGGTGGTATGAAATAATTTATCATCTTAGGGGAAGGTTCTTCTTTTGGAATAGTTTTTTCACTAAATACCTTTGATTAAGAGGACATGATCAAGGTTTGATGGTCTAAAGGAATTGATCGATCTCTTATTTGTAATTTATTATAGGATAATAGTCTATTTGTGTTATAGGCTTGAGAGTGGGTTTTATTCCCCGTGAGGTTTTCCCACATGAACTACATCTTATGTGTTTGATCTTATCTATGAATTGAACAAATGATTTTTCATGTTCATGTTTATTGATCAAGTCGATATATGCTAATTGTTTAATAATTTGAAAGAGACTACAATTGAAATGAAATTATCTAGGCTCACTGATTCACCCCCCCCTCCCACTTCCTCAGTGATTGTACCTCTAACAATTTTTTCATTTCCATTCATGATATTCCTCTTAATTAGATAATCATACCATCATGGATTCCAAGTATGTGATTAAAAAAACTCAAATGCAAACAATCCACGCTCACCGTTCTAATCGAGAATGAAGAAATTAAGTGCTTTATTTTATTTCATTGATAGAAAGCATTCTTATATACAACACAAAATTAGTTGGAACATAATTATCCTTAAACATAACTACCTAAACCATAGATTAACAATTAAGCCAATTTTTAAAAAAAATCTAATACTTCAAATTATGCTACCATTTTTGGTTGGCAAAGTAATAGTGTGTATGAAATACTAGAGAAAAAAAATTTAGGAATAAAATTTATACATAAAAAATTAAATAAGATAAGGAGGATGTATTGATAAATTTTATTAAATAAATGTAAGAGTTACTACTTGAAATAAATGGAAAAACTAGTCGTTAGAATCATATTTTTAATAATCTCCAACAATAAGTTCTTTATGTGTTGGTTTCCCTTGAGAGTTATCTATCACTAATCAAATATAATAATAACAACTTGTGTAAAAATAAATAATAAATGTAGAATGGGGTAAGGTTAACCCTATAATTGTAATCAAGTAAAGTTTGCATGTTTTATAGAGACTTGATGCATGGGAGAGACAATTTGAAAATTTCTATATACTTATAAATGTAAAGTATTTTAAAGGTACATGTGTTCATGAAAACTAAAATAAAACAAAATAGATGATGGACATTACATATAAATCATAAGATAAATAATATATGAAAATGAGATAAGTAATGGTTCATGTGTGATAAAATTTTTGTGATGTCTATAAATTATGATGAGATAAATAGCATATGAAAATGATTTAAATTAGATGTATAATCATTCTCATGTTAGGATTTTATATTTTAGAGATATTTGTAATATTTGAAATTTTTGTACATATTTGCAAGTTGAAACAAGAACAATAGAAACTAGGAGATAAAACCATGGGTTTGAAAGTAGAAGAAAGAGAAGGGATTTAAATAATTTTCAACATATTTCGAGGTGTATTATACATTAAACATGATGTCATGGACATGTATTAGTAAAATTCTCCCACTATGTATGTGAATAAGTATACATCAGAAAAGATTGTATATCCTCATGTCATAAAATGCATCTTTTTAAAAGTATATAATCACATGTATGAGAAATTTAGTATAAAAAAGAAAGATTCTACATGAATAATAGTGTTGTGTAAATTGAAATTGAGTATATTATCAAAAAATTGGATGTAATAAGAATTTATTTTTTTTATTTTTTTAATTGGTTGTGTCAAAATGATATAGGACAAGATTGACTAGTGTAGGATAATAATGGAATCCAATTTTGATTATTTCTAGTAAATATGGTTTATGATGTAAAATGTAATTTTTTCCATTTAGACTATGAAAACAACATGCTAAATGGAAATTTTGGGTAGCATAGGTAACTATTTTAGATTGTTCAGATCTGGGAATTATAAAGGAAGTGTCAAAAGGCCAAAAACACATAGGGGAAAAGGCTAAAAGATAGATCAAATTGATCATGTGTAAAAAATGGAAGAATGGTATGATGTAGAACTAAATAAACTTTATGTAGAATACTTTTGACACCAACCTAGGATACCATCAATGGGATGCCCACATGTATTTTTTATTTCATCTGAAGAGTCATACCAATCTTATGCATAATCAAGATAAAAAAATCTTTAATGTAGTCATAATCTTAGTAGATAAATAATTTCCTAGGTTTATCTTAAAATCATGATATGACCCTCTGATCATATTTTTTACTTGTATACGAATACCCAACTACACCATATATTAGAATTATCTTATTGAATTTTTTATCTTTGTTACAATGAAGAAAATTAGTTTCTACTTTGAATTATTGACTTGAAGGTGTAACCATAGCTTTGGATTTATCTTATTATTTTATGCATGAATTATAAATAGTATTTGTATCCATAGAAACCATATTTTTACCATTAGACATTCTAATAACATTTTTTTTATTTTTGAACTTTCTTCATGAGAAACCTTTTCATAAAGATGATTTTTATCTTTACTTGATTTTGTTTTTGAAGTTTTTTTTTTTAAATGTTATGTGAAAAACTTCTCCTTTTCAATATTTCCCATTTGTAAAATTTATGTTTGTAGCCTTTATTTTTCATCTTGTTCCTTTCGTAATCATTATTGATTTATTTTTGCCATTTTATCTAATTTCACTTATTTCTTTGGAGATGCAATCATAGGTTATTGGACCTAATAAACCTAGAAGAGGTAGAATGGGTGAGTTTCTCAAGAGAGATAATTGGGAGAGAATTCAGATAAGCTTGTATATGTGAATTAGGTAATGAAGGAGGAATAGAGTACCCTACAGATGATTTATTGAGTATATTAGTTTGAAGACTATATTTATGACGTATTGGTCATAACTATGTTGGAAAAATAATGCTCTTATTCTTTGAATGTGAGTGAAGGTAAGGCGAAGACTGTGTGAGCTTGGTGGTTGATTTGAGATGCAAATCAGTGTCTAGACTATGTGTACAAACATATGGTCATGTTTTTTGAAGATATGATAGAGTTTTTTCTATGAAGGTTACATTGAGTGTGCAGATTTGAAGAGTGGGGTTAGTTGGGATATGTATTGTGTCTTAATTGATCTTTGTATGTTGGTTCAAGTATGTAATGTGCTTTGGTCACATGGTGTGTTGGGTGATATTAGAGTTTTTGTTGAAATATGAGAAGAGTGATATCTAGAGATCCATCATTAGGTGTTAAAGAAATCAATTCAAATGTGGAAGTGTTTTTATAGAAGGAGAGTCTAAAAGAGTTGGTCTTCCTTAGGGGTAGTTGTTCCTTGTAAAATAGGTTTATTACTAAGGGTAGGTGGTATAAAATAATTTATCATCTTAGGGGAAGGTTCTTCTTTTGGAATAGTTTTTTCACTAAATACCTTTAATCAGGAGGACATGATCAAGGTTTGATGGTCTAAAGGAATTGATTGATCTCTTATTTGTAATTTATTATAGGATAGTAGTCCATTTGTGTTATAGGCTTGAGAGTGGGTTTTATTCCCCATGAGGTTTTCCCACATGAACTATATGTTATGTGTTTGATATTATGTATGAATTGAACAAATTATTTCTCTTGTTAATGTTGCTTGATCAAGTTGATATATCTTAATTTTTTAATAATTTGTAAGAGACTACAATTGAAATGAAATTATCTAGGCTCACTGATTCACCCTCTCCCCCTTACTTAGTGATTGTACCTCTAAAAAAAATTTCATTGCCATTCATGATTTTAATCTTAATTAGATCATCATACCATCATGGATTCAAAGTATGTGATTAAAAAAATCAAATGCAAACACTCCACACTCACCGTTCTAATCGAGAATGAAGAAATTAAGTGCTTTATTTTATTTCATTGATAGAAAGCATTCTTATATACAACACAAAATTAGTTGGAACATAATTATCCTCAACCATAACTACCTAAACCATAGATTAATAATTAATCCAATTTTTCAAAACAATCTAATACTTCAAATTATGCTAACATTTCTGGTTGGTAAAGTAATCATGTGTATTAACTAATAGAAAAAAAACTTTAGGAATAAAATTTATACATAAAAAATTAATTAAGATAATGAGGATGTATTGATAAATTTTATTAAATAAATGTAAGAGTTACTACTTGAAATAAATGGAAAAACTAGTCGTTAGAATCATATTTTTAATAATCTCCAACACTAAGTTATTTAAGTGTTGGTTTCCCTTGAGAGTTATCTGTCACTAATCAAATATAATAATAAAAACTTGTGTAAAAATAAATAATAAATGTAGAATGGGGTAAAGTTAACCCTATAATTGTAATTAAGTAAAGTTTGCATGTTTTATAGAGACTTGATGCATGGGAGAGACAAATTGAAAAGTTTATATACTTATAAATGTAAAGTATTTTAAAGGTACATGTGTGCATGAAAACTAAAATAAAACACAATAGATGATGGACATTATATATAAATCATAAGATAAATAATATATGAAAATGAGATAAGTAATGGTACATGTGTGATAAATTTTTTGTGATGTCTATAAATTATGATGAGATAACTAGCATATGAAAATGATTTAAAGTAGATGTATAATCATTCTCATGTTAGGAGTTTGTATTTTAGAGATATTTGTAATATTTGAAATTTTTGTACAAATTTGCAAGTTGAAACAAGAACAATAGAAACTAGGAGATAAAACCATGGGTTTAGAAGAAAGAGAAGGGATTTAAATAATTTTCAACATATTTCAAGGTATACTATACATTAATCATGATGGCATGGACATGTATGATTAAAATTATCCCACTATATAAGTGAATAAGTATACATCAGAAAAGATTTTACATCCTCATGTCATAAAATGTATCTTTTTAAGAGTATATAATCACATGTATGAGAAATATAGTATAAAAAGCAAGATTTTACATGAATAATAGTGTTGTATAAATTGAAATTGAGTATATTATCAAAAATTTGGATGTATTAAGAATTTATTGTATTTATTTTTTTAATTGGTTGTGTCAAAATGTTATAGGACAAGACTGACTAGCTTAAGACAATAATGGAAGCCAATTTTGATTATTTTTGGTAAATATGGTTTATGATGTAAAATGTAGTTTTTTCCATTTAGACTATGAAAACAACATGATAAATGGAGAATTTGGGTAGCATAGGTAATTATTTTAGATTGTTCAGATATGGGAATTATAAAGGAAGTGTGAAAGGGCCAAAAACACACAGGGAAAAAGGCTAGAAGATAAGTCAAATTAATCATGTGTAAAAAATGGAAGAATAATATGATGCAGAACTAAATAAACTATATGTAGGAGACTTGTGATACCAACCTAGGATACCATGATTGGGATGCCCACATTTTATTTATTTCATCTGAAGAATCATACCAATCTTATGCATAATTAGGATAAAAAAAATCTTTCATGCAGTCATAATCTTAGTAGATAAATAATTTCTTAGGTTTATCTTAAAATCATGATATGACCCTCTGATCATATTTTGTACTTGTATATGAATATCCAAATACACCATATATTAGAATTATCTTATTGAATTTTTTTATCTTTGTTACAAGGAAGAAAATTAGTTTCTACTTTGAATTATTGACTTGAAGGTGTAACCATAGCTTTGGATTTATCTTATTATTTTATGCATGAATTATATATAGTATTTGAATCCATAGAAACCATATTTGTACCATTAGACATTTTAATAACATATTTTGATTTTTGAACCTTCTTCATGAGAAACCTTTTCATAAAGATGATTTTTATCTTTACTTGATTTTATTTTTGAAGTTTTTTTTTATAAAAAATGTTATGTGAAAAACTTCTCCTTTTCAATATTTCTCATTTGTAAAATTTATGTTTGTAGCCTTTATTTTTCATCTTGTTCCTTTTATAATCATTATTTATCTATTTTTGCCATTTTTTCTACTTTCACTTTTTTTTTTTGGAGATGCAATCATAGAGTGAGTAGGTTACTTGATTTATTTATCTAGTCTGAGATCACGAATGTCAATGATACTTTGTATTTTATTCTTCAATGAATTTTTTTTTGTATATGATGTCCATTAATTTATGCTATTCACAATAGTATTATGATATCTCAAATAATCCATAGGAGGTAATGTGATCAACTTGTATCAAATAATTTCTCTTTAAATATTAATTTAATTCTTATTACCCCTTTTAGTATATTTTTTGAATCAAAAGTTGTATATGTATGTTTATTTTGAACCCATAATTGAGATGAAATATTTTTGAGTCACAAAATAGTTGGATGGAGATATAAATATATGATTAAATTTGGGATGATCTAAATTCGACATGTATGTGATCTTGTTTTCCAAAGATGTGCTCCTTAAACTAAAATATTTAGTTTTATTTTGTAACTCTTCTATGAATGTTCCCATATTGATTATTTGATATTGATTGGATTTATAACCATAAGCCTTAGGTGCTTCTAATTGAATATGAAAACAAATAACATAAATAAAATGCATAGAAATTGGATTAGTTTTAGTAAAGAAATGTTGGTTTCATTCATGATATAGTGGCCTATAAATTTGGGTGTTAATAACATCAGCTAAAAAATTGAATATAAGCCATAAGCATATAATGGGAATAGGATGGTAGCGTTGACAACCTTGAGGCCTAGAAGGAGGAATAATTAAAAGGTATTGAGATTTTTCATATATTGTTTGATCCTTGTTAGATTTTATTTATTTAATTAATTGAATGTTAATTATATTTATTATTCGGGGAATAAAACATGGAATGCAAAATAAGAAAAATTGAATAAAAAAATGTCCATCCATTATAGCCACGTATTATTTGTATATTTAAAAGAAAATAACAAAAAATTGAAATTTATGTCTTAGAAAAATGATATTTTGTGTATGGATATTAGTAAATTAAATTGAAATCCAAGGTCAAAATAGAGTGCTTTCAGTGTTAGATATTAGATTTGAGGTAAAAAAAACTAATTTCATTATTAGTTATTAAATGAAAGGGTGAAACAAAATTATTTTAGGGTCAAGTATTAGATCCAAAATAAATTTATTTTAGAGTCAAATACTTAGAAGTTTTACATAAACCCTAAGATAAATTTTAATAAATGTTAGAATAAAATATACCAATTGACTATTATGTTTTATCATAATTTTGAATTAATTGGTGTATTGGCTCAAATTAAGATAAAATGAATTGAAAGATAGAAAATGTTTTAAATAAATTATAACTATAAAAATTAAAGTAAAAATTATGGAATGGAAAAAACACAAATAAATGAAATTTTTTAATGAAAAACATTACAAGACTTACCTATTTTCTACCTGTAAGTTGACTATGTGTGACTAAAAGATGGTTGTAACTGATCAACTAGGCATGATTATGCATCTATAGAAAAACTATTATTGTAATTGATCATGGTCAAAATTGAATAGAATGGGACATGATCAACTACCACTATTGTGTTTTGTTGTATGATTCGATCCTCCATAAAAAATTTAAAAAATTAGGGCATAGTCACATGCACCTACTTAAAATACGCGTTTATGTAAATTCAACCTTCGCCTATGTGCAAATGACCTGTAAATGGATTTTTCAAAGTTGAAACCCTAATATGCTTTTAATAGATAAAAACATGCAAAGATAAAAATAGGACCGTAATGGGGTTAAATGACCCCAATTGCCCTTTCGATGATTGAACATTTCCTACATAAGCAATACTCTAAAGAAGGAATTCAATTTGACATAGTTCTCCCACTTAGAATGCTTAGTGTGATTGTGCTACTTTTAATTCATACATGAATCTAAATATGGAATGAATTCTTGATAATGATATACTTAAATTTGATAGAACATGTTATCAACATGGAAAAAGGTTCATTTATATGAATAGAGTCAAATTTAGGAAGAATAGGGAAGATTTGCTCAAGGTGCAATAATATAAGTGTGCCTCGATATTATAATTATAAAGTGGTATAGTAGGTGATTTAGATGCACCTTTATATAAATACATAATGGCAAAACCTTATACTACATATCCTAATAATACAAATGAACATGTAAGGGAAGGTTTAAATTTAAAAATAGCCATTATTTGGGTAAAAGACATGATTGATCCACATGGTTAGGATAGACTACCACTGTTGTCCCATATGAGTCAATTTTATTTGAAAGGGAAACATTTGAAATTAAGGATTTGCGATGTTTATATATTTTCATAGAATATTTTTTAACTATTAAGAACATTTTTATAGGTGTAAGAAACAATCTTAGAAATGAATAGGTGCATATAAGTACTTATAATAGATTAAGGTGAAAAAATATAGTTATAGTAATTACTCAAGTCATTTAATGTAAAAGTAAGCCAAAAATAACATTATCAAATATTCATGACAAAATTTAAATACCTACACTAAAATGTTTCAGATTTTATATCATGAATTGACATTGATTTTTACTTGTTTACATATAAGATTTGTTTGGAGTAATCTAGATATTTGAAGTATACATAGCAAGTATAAAGTCTAAATAAAAACAAATCAAATCAATATTACGTGGTGTCAAGTGTTAGAATCTGAAGCATTGTGTTGCATTCTATTAGATCACAATTGAGCACATGCAACCTTTTATACCACTATATGGACATGTGGAAGGGATTCATAATAAAATATTATGAATATATTCTTAGATAGTTGGTAAGATGGTTTTTCAAATGAGAAAACTGTTAGGGGTATAAATGGTTGAGGAAAAGAATAAATAGAGGTCCCGGGTTCTAATTTGAGACATTGAAACTCAAATTCGGGTTTGGTAGACAGCTGGAAGGAGCTAATTAAAACATATTTATACAGAATTAACGTGTTAGGGTTTGATGTAAGTTACGCTGTAAAGATTATAATAAGAGGATGATTGTATACATTATAGTAGATGTAACAAGAGGTTGATCGTATACAGTATATTAGACATGATATGTACAATGATTGTATAATAACATAAACAAATGAATGGAAAGATGAATTATATGTCTATATTGAGTATCTTTATGTTGATATTTGTTTATGGATGATGTCTTTTACCTTTCCTTTGTAGTGTAATATATGTTTCATTCTCAGAACAGGGTCTTAGTGTTTTTAATGTTCCTTGGGTGAGTGCTTTGGTTTTCGAGAACAATTAATATGTTAGCGTGGAAAGAGAAGAATAGCCTCTTACTTAATGCGTTCACTAGAGTGTGCGAAGGGCTTTGTTAGGTTGTAAAGTAAAAAAAAACATATTGGTTAACCATCTAGTGTATCAAGTGCATTCATTTTTTAATTTTTAATTTGGTTTTATATTATAAATGTTGCATACAAAATGAAAATTATATTAAGATAGCGTCTCCTTTTGAATTCATCTAGACATTTAATTTCTTTCTTAATCTCAATTATACCCATAACATATTAATTTTGATGGCATCTCTGGTTTGCATGAAGAAATATCATTGCATTCCACACATTTAATGCTTTGTTGATGCCTTTGAAAATTCACTAATAATTTCTATAATTACGGATTACGAGTTGTTTAGCATACGTCAATCTACCCAATAGGTATCACAATGTATCTTATTTTGATATTTCCCTTCGTTTGAATAAACACACAGATTTATCTTTCTGTTGAAAATTTGTTCATTGACTAATTTGTTGATTCACCTAAGAGTCTCAGCTAAGTTTATTGACTAATTTTTCAAAAGCCAACCAATTGCTGCGCGTAATTAATGAGCGGAGAACACAACAAAATTATCCGCCGCAATTGCATTGTGGGGAATGGTCGCTTCGAGATTTGAGAGCAGACGCACGGAAAATCTAATATATATAATATATGTTTGCCAGTCTAAAGTTTTATTTGTTCCGTCTTCACACCCAGGTTTTGAACTCCTAGCGAGATGTCACGGCTCTGAAAGTAGCCTATTTCTATTCATTTCCTCGCACTGTTCACTAGTCTTCGATGGCTCCCTTTATCAAAAGCGATGCTAAAAGTCTATGTTCTACGACTTATTTTAATTAAATGCAGCAGTACCGTTTACACTGTTACCTAAGAATTAGGACTAAATCATTTATAAAGATACATATTATTAAAAGAATTAAACAATATACATATCTATTATTGTTTTTGTCAAGAATTATATTATTATTTTTATAAAGAATTCAGTTAGTATTTTTTGTGATTGGATTTAAGAACATATAAATGTTGTAGCTTACAATCTCTGTTCACTGTTTTAATATATAAAATATATTTTCACTTCAAAATTTAAAAGTTAAGCTATTCATATAAATGCAAATTATTTAGATAAAAGAGGATATAGAGAGAAAGTATGATAACATTCACAAAATATTAAAAAATAATAGATTATTTCAATAAATAAATAAATAATTTTATTATATCAATAAGTGTTAACTATTAGAGTGAGCCTTGCATTCCATATCTAAGAGATTGTCCACAATGGATGTTAGATGATGGATATGATTGCATTTCTTACTTCTGACATATGACACACATTGGTGTGATCATATCAGAAGATCTCATAGTGGTAAGCCAGAATGTGTTTGCCCACCAGTGACCAAGTGATTGATACGGAAGGGTAAGTGGTGAATAGTTGAACCAATGGTGCAAGAACTTTTTCCACATGCCAGCCAAATACTTATCTTTCTACATTACACACCATTAATAGTTTTTATGATATATTTTAATGTGTATGTAAGGATGTAGAGATTTACTACATGTGTTGTTAGACCTTCAAACTAATGGTCGAATTTAAATTATATTGAAAAAAACTTAATCTATATTTGATCTCATCATCTATGAAAGCAAGTTTGATTGAGGGTGTCAAATTGAGCTAATTTCTAGATCTATTGTATGGTTTTAAAGATAGTGTTTCATAGACAAATATGTGGACAATTCCCAATCAGTGTTAGTATCAATTCAAGGTAAGATCTCTCTTCTAAATAACACAAATAATTAGTTGTGTTTATAATTTTTTAAATATTATTATGTTTTTCTATGGCATGCAATCATCGGCTTCTTGTACACAAAGCTCTATTAATGCTCTTTTTATTTGGTGGTAAGTTTGATATGAAAATGCTAGTATTTATATTTGTTTCCACACAATGAAATTTTTGTCTTGCCTATTCAATGGTAAAATGAAGATCTAGGATTTTGATAGCTCGAAACACATAGATTATGGACTGATCATGCAACCATTATTAGGTGAGTTAAACTCGAAGTAGTGTCTCTACGTGAATTTTTCGTGGTGGATTTTTTGGTAAATAGTTGGACATATTAAGATCACATTATTTAAAATTATCCAACGTAAAAGTTTAAAAAATTAATATGACACATTAGGATCGGAGGTTTTTTTTAATTATCTAAATGTCTATATGAGTTGTTCATGGCTCTTTTTGCGTACTCATTATGTTTCTTCTTCATTAAATACTATATATAGGTCTATAAGGTCATTATTTTATTTTTTTCCGAGCATTATTTTATCATTAGAATGTGTTTCAAGGGCAACTATATGGATAAGTTACGATCAGGGTTGGCATCATATCAAGGTAGGATCTATCCTCTAAATAGCAAAATTAATTTGCTATGTTATCATTGTTTTTTCATTATATTATGTTATTTGATGGCATGGAATCATTAGATTATTTGAAATAAAGCTTTGTTAATGTTATTTTGTGTTACATGAAATTAAATGGATTTAGATTCAAATATGACATATTTGGATTATGTTCTTTAAAATTATCAAAATTGTAAGTTCAACAAATTAATAGAATGTATATAATTTTCATGGTTCCTTATGCCTAGCTAATACATTTTTTTAAATAATTTTTTTGTACATATGTCCAGGTTCATGAATTCATGTTTCTCATTGATTTGTTTTATCATTATCATGTAATATAACACTGGGTTATTTTCAAGATGGGAAGCTTATTGGATTAGTCTTAATAATTCAATGGATCATACTCATGCATTAGCATTTACATTCTATGTTTTATAGTTTCAGATGAGTTTTGTGATTGTCATTTCTTCTTTTTCAAATATTATTGTGCAAGTCTATAGGGTCATGATTTCATTTCTACCTAATCTTTGATTTATTAATTTCATTATGGCTTACATTTTGGGATGTCTCCAAATGCCATATATTGATGTTTACATTCACATTTTATATTTAAATTTTAGATGAATATATGATTTGTTTACAATTTTATGTGCATACCAAATATATAATTAGCTCAATAAAGTCACTTCTTCTTATCATTTTATTGTATATGTTTGAAGGGTCATGACATTGTTTCTGCCAAATCCTCTTCTTATCCTCTTCATGTTGGAATGCATTTTGAAATATTTATAAATTTTCATTACATTCTTATTAAGAAGAGAAGCATTTTTGGTATAATTTTAAGCATTTGAGAAAACAGGACTAATATGTTGGTATTTCATTTCTATCAAAGACAAGAAAACTAGACATTTTATTATTATATTTATTTGTGTCCATAAGGATGTAGATGTGTTTCAAGACCTCTAATTGTAGTCAACATTTGATTCAAAAGAGATTTGTTGACTATTAGATACTATAAAATAATATTATTACATTATATATAATTATATAAACATTATATGAATATAAGTATATAGTTATATAATATTATACTATATTTTATATAATTATATAATATTATAATTTGTATAGTTATATATTAATAATTGTAAATATATACAGGCCAAATGTTGGTCACATGGACTAATATTCTGATTTTGAAGTACACACTAATGATTTTAATAATTTTTTACTCGATGATAAGTTTGTTTTTTATTTTAAATAATGTAATATCTTTTATGTCGATGATATCCTTTAATTTCTCAATTGTAACTACATCAACCAAAAAATAATAACTAGTTGGTTTTTATTTTAAAAAATGTAATACTTAAAATTATGCTAACATTCCCTCCTTTATTACATTATTTTCTATAAATGTACCCTTGAAAAAGATAAAATTTCACCTTGCTAAGTCACTCGATGAGTATATCTACTATCTATAAATTTGTTGGGTAGTATTGGAGCTAAATGTGATGGTTCAAGACTTGTTGTCAAATGTAATGACACTGAAACTCAATGTGTTTGGTTCCTTTAAGAAACATTAGAATCTTGATAAGCTTCAACACACTTTGATTGTCATAGAAAATGATTGGGGGTTGATCTTAATGAATTTCCATGTCAAGTAGAATACAATGTAGATAAATTAATTTTCACACAACTCTTCATGCGGTATCAATATTCTACCTCTGTGGATGAAAGAATAATTATATATTAATTCTTACTAATCCATGAAATTGGTTCAAATCAAAGATGAAAGATATATCCTACAGTTGATTTCCTATCATCATTAGATCCTACATAGTCTGAGTCTGTATAAGCTTAAAATAATAAATGTGAGCTCCTCATGTATTCAAGACCATAGTCTCTTGTACCATAGACATATCTCAAAACTCAATTTTCTTCAACATAATGCCATTTATTTAACTAATGCATGAATCTTTAAAGATATATGATAGTAAAGAGTATATCTAGTCTAGTATATGTCAAGTAAATGAGACCCCCAACAAGTTGCCTATAGTGAGTTCCATCTACTTGAGGTGAATCCTAAAATCAGGATAGTTGCAAACCTTTTTGAATCAGAGTTGATGATGGTTTATAATATAGCATCCTATATTTATCAAGTAGTATCTTGGCATATTTCATCTATGAGAAGAAAAAAATTGATTCTTCTTTTACCATATCTACAATCCATGATAGTAATGAAGTAGTCCCAAGTATTTCATGTTGAAGGATTTCTTCAAGTCATTCTTCACTTCATTAATGAGATCATTTGAGTTTCATGTGATCACAACTTTATAAAAAATAAGAATGATATTTTTTGTCCCTAACTTCTTGATTTACAAATTTGAATATGAGGTAATACAAGTGAATCTATGTTGTAATAAATGATTATCTATCTTAATGTACCATGCCCTTGGTGACTACCTAAGTCTGTAATGTGACTTGATTAGTTCACATACCTTTTATGGATATTATTTGTCAATAAATCCTTCAAGTTGGGTTATGTACACTTATTCCTTGAGACTACCATTCATAAAAACACTTTTAAAAACCATCTATTAAAGATTATTGTTATCATAGCTAAACTTATTACATTATTAGTTTGATATTGTTCAACAAACTATTTATAGTTTAGCATAATCATTAGTTATATAGTTACATAGCTAATTATTGAATGGTTATAGGGATTCAGTTTATGATAACCAACTTTTATTCTATATGAATTACCTCTTGTGCTATCAATAAAATCATTCAACAATTTCACTCCTATAATTTGGTATTAGATCGATCCAAAGTCTAAGAGTTCTCAAAGTGAAGTTCATAGCCAAGAGGTGGTGAGTCATGTGTAGCAAAGAGCTGTAATGTAGACCTATGACCTATACATTAGCCTAGGTGATACACAGCTATAGAATAATCTTGGTCAACACTTGAAGGGGAGTATATTGAAGTCTAACTATGCTTAGTGACATAGCATAAACAATGAAGTTAGATGCCAAGTAAGAAGACAAACCCTGATTTATGAACCAACATGGCAAAGCTTGAGGAAGTGACAAACTATATAATAGTGCATTCAATGAGAGCATTGAAAGCTTGATAATAATCATCAAATCCTTTTCCACTCATATATTTGGATTGATGCATTCAACCCTAGAAAATCCTTTATATTCATTTGGATTGATGCATGTAGCCTACAAAATGAAAGCAGTAACCCCTAGAAAGGAGAGATGCTAGAAATCATAGAATGTAATAAAAGAATTTCACTTTTTAATATCTTGGAGATCAGTGACCTTTACAACATCTGATATAAGTGTCGATGCCAAGCCCATGATGGTATGAAATTGAAACTTGACTGCTAAAGTGAAAGAAGGCAATAATTGAATAAGGTACACTTTTTTATATATAATTTTGAAGCATAAAATATTGATTTAATTACAAAATTATGTATAAAGTAAATTAAAAAACAAATATGTCTACACCCAAACTACTATCATCTGACATCCAACTCCTCAAAGGGCCAATTTTTTCATGTAGAAGACAAAGATGTGAATGATTCCTTAATTTGAATAATTATACTACATCATCACTGGTGGGTTACCCATCTGGGTAGATTTGATGAGTGCACAAAATACGACAATCAAATTCAAAAGCCCTGATGTTGATCACACTTAGTGTCATCAATGAGGTTTAACCTCATATTTAAGATGCATCGACATCAAAAGAAGATTGGTACATTATGTGTACCATAGACAAGGCAAATAATTAGATGAAGATACTCCATCTTGAGTTAAAGCTTCATATTCTTAGTATAAAAAATGACAAATTTAAGGAATTATTATGTTGGTCAAATAACTATGAGATGAATTGATTATTCTTGGAGAAACAATCAAGGATAAGTTGTTGGTTTCGATCACACATAGATCTCTCCCCTCTCAACATCACACATTTGTTATGACACTGAACATCACAAAGCAAGTAGTGTCTTTCAAAGAACTAGTGAATTTGCTTCAATAGAAAACCCTCTGATCTATTTAAGAAGAGTTTAAGGATAAAAACCTGATCTCTAAGAAATGTGGTCCAAAATTCTCAAAAATGCCACTAAAGTAAACACAACAACATTAAAAATCTGAAAAGGCAAAAATATGGTGTCACATTTGTTACACTAATATGCATGATACTGATAGCTTTTGGTATAATGCCTTGACACAAGGATCATCTAGTCGAGAGGGTACATATGGTAGAGATAATTCACATAAATCCAAGAGACATCCTTGATGATGGAAGTATCATAGACACATAGTGGTACAACATCAACATGATGATCAATCTGAAGAGGAAGTTCTTGAAAAATTAGATTGCAACATTACATATAATGACATTATTCTTATCTCCCAAACCTCATCACACATGAGCAGTGTTTGGTTGATTGATTGTGGGGCTATCCAGATTATGATAGGATGCAAGGAGCTATTTGAGTCACTAACAACTCAACCCACTAGAGATCAAGTTTGAATTGTAGATGATAAATAGTACATTACAAAAAGAATTAGAATAGTCACCATTCTTATCAAGATGTAAATATGTAATCTCTCTAAGGTACTATATGTCCCTAGCTTGACAAAAAATATCCTATCTATAAGTCAGCTCTTGAATCATAAGATTAAGGTATTGTTCATGATAAAAAATGGAACAAAATCCTATCTCCTCTCACGGTATGGTTAGGTCATTGCTAGATATTTTTTTAAGCATTGATTATTTGCCCTAGATGTAATTTCATCTAATATTATTTCTCTATCTTCCTCTATGACAAACTCTACAACATTATAGCATTATCGATATGGGAATATTTCTACTAGTTATTTATACCAACTCAAATCTAAGGCCATGGTTCATAGACTTACTCAACTATTTCATTCCTTTCTTGTATTCCCTAGATGCATTTCTAAAAAATAACATAGGGTTCCATTTGACACAAGTTCCTCACAAGGAAAGGATCATCTTGTTGTGGTACATACTAGTCTATGCAGACCCTTACCTACTTCTTTCCAAAGATTCAAGTATTTTTAGTTATTCATTGATGATTTATCTTGAAATACATGGGTGTTATTTTTTAAGAAGAGTAAGCCTTTAAAATTTTTAAGGTCTTCTACCACTTTATTATCACCCAATCAAGGAGGCCTATTTGACTCCTCTACTTAGATAGAGGGGTGGAATTCACATCAAATGAATTCTTAGCATTCCTGAAGAAATGTAACATCAAATAAAAAATGACTACTCCCTATATGCCACAACATAATGGAATAATATAATGACAAAATTATTCAGTCATGGATATGGCTCATTGCATGCTTTCCACTATGAAGTTGGATACACCATTTTGGGGAGAAGTAGTTTAGATAGTTGTATATCTTCTCAATAGGGAACCTAAAAATATCTTGTATGAAAAGTCACCAAAAGAGGTATGGAGTTGTCATAAATGTTCAATCTCTCATTTTAAAGTATTTTTTTGTACATATTATATGCATGTCTCTACTAGAGGAAGAATATTAAACCAAAGACAATCTAGTGCCTTCTATTGGGGTATATTACTACCTTAAAAACATATCATCTTATGGATCCTGAGACAAAGAAGATATATTAAAAATGAGATATGGTGATGAATCATCATTTGCCTCATTTCCATTGAAGGATCTAGATCATACCACCTCACATAGACTATTCCCATAATTAGATAATGAGAATGAAGAAATTTCTCACAAATAAGGTGAGCTATGAGGAGTATTATTCATTGATCTTAAAAATTTGTAAGATAATTCTATATTGAATCTGTAGAAAAATTAACATCCAAAAAGGGTAGAGCACCATCAGGGATTCACACCTAAAATATAATCCAGATACTTCATCAGGAGTTTAGACTAGAAGACAAGTGACATAGGATGTTAATCTCACATTGATGAGTTCAATAGTTGACATCATTGACCTAGAGATAGGTTGAGAGGATTTATGTCAACATCAGTGGAAGAAGACCATAAATGTTGAATATGATGCCCTCATCAAAAATGGGATGTGGGAACTTGTTGATCTACCTATAAAAAATAAATCCATTGGTAGAAGTGGATTTTCAAGACAAAGTACAAGGCATATGGATCCATTGACCAATATAAATCGTGACTTTTTGCAAAGGGATATGCTTAGTAAGAAGGAATTGACTATGAGGAAACCTTTCCACCCATTATTAAGATCAAGACCATCATAGTTGTTTATGCACTCATAGCACAAAAGGGATGGAAGCTTCAATAGATGGGCGTGAAAAGTGCATTCTTGAATGGTGATGTCAAAAAAGAAGTGCACATGACCCAACCAAAAAGATTCATTGATGAATAACATACACATAAGGTATTTCATCTAATTAAGTCATTTTATGGACATAATCAAGCACCAAGGGCATGATACATTAAGATTGATGATAATCTATTGTAGCATAGATTAATTTATATCCCTTTTTAGGATGGATTCCAAAGGTTTTTAGTTAAGAATAAATTAATAAATCCATAAAAATTCATAAATAACTAAACAAACAAAGTCAACCTATTCATGTGGTGTTTGATAATGATAATGAAGAACAAATTGAAAGAAAGCAATACTAGTTACCTTCCCAAATCAAATCCACCACCCAAGAGTGGCTCCAAGAATGTTCTCCTATTGATATAATACTCTTGTCTTTGTCAATAATGGATTCTTTGCTCCTCCATTGCCTCAAGAACAATATGCATAACCTAGGCTCAATAGAAGAAATATCTAATCTATCCTATTAAATGAAGCTTGAAAATAAGACATAGTGATGAACACAAAAATATGTGGAGACAATTCTACATTATAACTCTATAATTTTTTAGCTTAAAAAATGGTGTTCTATGCCCTTCTATTTATAGCTTTTAGAAATTATCTAAGATACAACCATGACCGTCCATCTCAAGATTGATATGTTTCGCCATGGATTAATCTAATATTTTGAATTAAATCTATAAATAGCCTCATAATGATTTGGGAGAAAGAGGCATTAATTATGCATGGATGCCCATAATTTAGATATTTCATGCATTTATGGCTTATGGATGCCACCCCATAGATGATGTCATAAGGTGATGCATATATTGGGAATCAAATTCTAATATTGAAATAATCAATAACATCCATGAAAAATCCACTTAAGCTCTTGATTTGAATTAATTATCCTTAAAAAAGATTAATCAATATTTGTGCAATTCTTTGGAAATTAACCCTCAATTGATCCAAATGGTCAGAAAGTCATATTACTATATCATAATTTGAATCGAGAAGAATTAGAAGGCAATATTAGATGTATTGGAATTGTATTTCCATTTAAGATGTCACCAACACAAAATAACAAAGGTACATGATGTGTACAAATAAATTAAAATAAAAGAGTGATCTAGAGCATAAAAAGGTAAAATCATCATTTTGACTCAAAATGAATTGATTCAAAGTTAGTAATCACATAAAATATATTTCTCCATTTAGGGATACATAGGCATAAATAGTCACTTGTATATGATAAGTTTGAACCATTTAGCATATTTTTAGTGATTTTGACCTGAATCAGGCATTTGAGTGCAATTTGAGTAAGATTGACAATTTTAACACAAATAGTGATAGAAATTAGATCTATACAATTTTATCCTATTTAAGAAGGCATAGTGAGACATTCAAATGAAAAAATGTCTTTTCAAAGAAAAGAGTTGTCAAGAAAAAATTGAAAATGACCCATGATGCCCACTTGAAAGGACATACTAGGATGAAAGAGAAGGATAGACTATCAAAAAAAAAGAGAAAGTGATTGAAACTCATAGATTAGATCACATATAAATGGGATAATACTTACACACATTGTGACCATCAATGATCAAAATGTAATTATAGGTATAATGGGCCCTAAAGATGGGGTAATGGGAAGGATTCAATCCAAACATATAAGTGACACACTTTGAATGCACCCAATTCAAGATTACAAGTTACGTGCTTATGGTATTGATCAATTTTGAGACAATTTTCACACTAAAACATTGGCATCATGGGTATTAGTTTGGAGAGATTTTAATTATAAGAAAAGGAGAATGTGGCCTTTAAAGATATGATAACAAGATATGCCCTAATAGAGTAGATATGATCATGATAAGACAATTGTGTCCTAATAGGGCTAGTTTTGATCATTGATAGAGAATAAATAATGGTCTTGCCCCTGTAGGGTTGATTTAGATTTATGACTTGGATCAAACTTATTTCCCAACATGTGTTAGGAGTATAGAATATAGAGCAATATTAATTAATTAAAGACAAAAATAAAATGTAGAAAACACAACACAATAGAGACATAGATTTAATGTAGTTCACCTAATATGGGCTACATACACATAGAAACAACTAGTCATTCTTATTATTTAGTCCAACAAATGAAGGGAAAAACCTTCAATAAAACCACTTTAATATCCTCTTCACTCACACACAGTACACCATTGTGATTACAATGCCCTCATATTAAAGGGTGGGTTACATATTAGGGCAAAAATGCACAAACATAATTTATACCATTAGATCTATGACTTAATAGTGAATGATACACAAATACTATGAAATTATAATAATTTATATTTCATTTTTAACAAATTTTTTCTCTAGAGGCATTGCCCCCAAACCCCTACCAGGAGACTCCAAAATAAGTCCCTACCCACTGGACCCCCATGGAAACCCTATTAGGGGGAATTGCAACCCCTACCCCTCCCCCCTGCCCCCCCCCCACCCCAACACCCCCTATCAGAAACTGGGCATTAAAATAAGATTAGGCTCTGCCATCCAATAGCATGAGAAAATTGGTAAGTAATAGCTCAAGGATATAACCTATTGCATAGATGTGACAGTTTAATGGTCATAAGATCTATAAAAACTAAGCATACCAAGATGAAAAAAATGATGAATGAAATGAAAAGAAAAATGAAGGTGGTCGAGTTGATTCAAGATATGTCATGTATCCAAGCATTGCCTACATAGTCCAGATGGACCTCAAGCCAATGTAGTTGACCCTGAATTGGGAGAGAATGGAATGAGGGATGATGAAAAATGATCAAAGATTTTATTAGACTTATGATGTATCTGAAGAGATGCATGTTTGAGCATAGATTCAGGTGCTAAACCTATTGATCCTAGGTTATGCATAGTGATCTAGAGACCTATTCATTGGAGCTATGTTAATGTTAAAACTTGAGTCTAGAGCACAAAGTGCTTGCTATAGAAAAATAAATTAGGCATCATAAGTATGAATAAATTATAATGATATTTCATTTTAATTACATGGAGTTGCTTCAAATGTGAATACCTATAACTAAGGATAATGGTAAATAATGACAAAAACTAGAGTTACATCTATTTACATTTAAACAAAAAAGCAAAGACAAAGAAAAAGATACACATAAATGATCCTAGCTTAAAATCAAGATATAAATAATCAAGACTTAAGTAAAAAAAAAATGTTTAAAAATTAAAAAAAGAACATCTTAAAACATGAGATCAGATATAAATAATCAAGATCTATGTGGATCATCAAAATATTCTCAAAAAAGGAAGCAAACAAGAAAGACCAAAGAGGAAAACAAAATACCAAATAACAACAACAATAGTCAAATAAATAAAAATGTTTAACAACTTAATAACATGAGATCAAGATATAAATAATCAAGATCTTTGTGAATCATTAGGATACTCTTGAAAATAAAATATCAAAAACATATAGGGAAACACAAGACCAAGGTAAGATAAGAAGCAATAAAAATTGAAAAGGAGAAGAAATAAATAAAGAGGCATGAAAGCACAACAAAACACCAATAAAACTCTAATAAACACACATAAATAAAAACCAATTTAGTGTGGTTTAAGGACAATTATTCATGAACGTGTGGTAGAGGTGTTACTTTCCACCACAATGTAACAAAGCATAAAGACACAAGAGTTGTTCCCTAATTAAAGGGGAACAAGAGTAGAAGAAATGGGGGAAATGAAGAAATAGAAGTGGTTAGTTGAGCTGACTCTAAATGTACAAGGCAAGTGGATGCTACATACATAGCTCTATGGAATCATGTTCTAACATGATCTTCAGGCCAAATTTAGTTCTCCAAAGAAGTGGGATAGAAGAAAAAGGTGATGAACAAAACATATGATTAATGTTGTATAAGAAAAGAAATGACTTGAAAAGTAATGAGATAAATGAGAATGGTATTATAAGTGACAAGCTAGTGAGATGAAAGAGAATAATCTTGTAAAATGGAAAGCACAAGCTATACATTACTTTCAAAATGGTAAGATCATGAGGATCAAAATGTACAAAAGCATAAGACAATGTTTTTGTTCTTTTGTGAAATATTTAAAAAAAATTGGAGTTTTTAGGATAAAACATGTACAAAGGGGACCAAAAAGTGAAGTAGATGATCATTCAAGAGTAGAAGTTCCAATAAATAATTAAACCAACTACAATGGCATGTGGGACTATAAATAATGGATCAAATAACTAACTGAGAGTTCTAATATTAGTTAATTATGGATACAATGGCACATGATCATAAATCAATGAGAGTGAGTATCCTGAAAAGATAATAATGTTCACCAAATAGTAGAAATGTAATATAGAATAGTTTGTAGCATGAAATCAATTTGAAGAACCATGTGATAGGCAAAGATCCTAATCTAAAAAGGTGTTCTTATTTACTTATCTATAGAATAAGATGCAAAATACTATCTTGGTTAAACTAATTTGTACAACTAACATCAAAGGTGTTCATAATGCTGATGAGACATAATTATGATCATAATTGGTCGAGGGATATAAGTTTTTAAGTTAAAATAAGCCCAAGACATAGCAAAGAATGTGGTTCTCAAATAGAATGGTCCAAAGAATAGGGTCCAATAGATGGACTATCCAGGGTGGGATACATAATGAAGTTCTCAAGGAGAAAAGTCCAAAGAATATGATTCTTAAATAAAATGGCACAAGGTAGGATAAAATGTGTTCAAAGTACTAGCGGTCCAAAATATTTCACTAACCAGAGTCATGAAAAATATAAGGCTCATGTGAGAGAGGTCTAGGGTAGTATAAAATGGAAAGACAAAATTACTTCAACATAAGTTGCCCCCATGTAAGGGGTCTTGTAGACAATGGTTCAAATCTATTTACGCATAGAACCTCTTAAGGTGAACAATTTTCATGGGATCTAGAAGTTCTTAACCATTCAATTTAGCTAGTTGATATACCCCTAATCCATAGTTTGTTATGATAACAAATGGTCCCAACCAATTAGGTTGAAACTCAACTTTTTCCTTGCATTCAACATTTGTGTTTTTTTGGTTCTCTTTCAAGACCAAATCACCAATCTCAAACTCTTGAGGGAGATGCACTTGTTTTAGCTTCTCCATAATTTATTTTGATAGGCCTATAAGTTTTCTAGGGAAACCAAATTCTTACCATCAAGAATTTATAGTTCTTAAAGTGTTAAGATTTTGTAGTCCTTGCCATATTCAATATGCTCCAATGATACTCATAATGATGGTATCTTGATATTTATCTGAATAATAGTTTCTATGACATAGACAAGGGAGTATGGAGTGGGTCCTATTGGGGTTTGATGACTAGTTTTTTAGGCCCATAGGGTAGGAAATATTTGCAAGTGTCAATTACGACTAGCGTCATTAATAATCTTATTTAAAATGGATACAATGGTCTTGTTTGATGACTCCACTTGTTTATTTACTTGGGGCTTATATGGAGTTGATTTATTGTGCTTGATATTGAATTTTGCACAAAGAGATTTTATATCTTGGTTTACAAAATATCTTCCATTATCATATATAAGGTGAGCTGGGATGCCATATTGATAGAATATATGATAATAGATGAATTTGGTTATCTACTTCCTAGTCAAATCAAGGCCTCATGTTGAGAATGGCCATGTTTTTATGATCAATTGTAGCGGTAAAGAAGGTACATATATCAATTTTCCATGTTACTAATAAGGAAAGCACTTCCTCACATAATTTTAAGCATTAGTCTCCATTTTGAAAAATAATAATCTATTCTAAGGAGATTATTTGTTAAGGCTACACCATTGGTGTGGGCCCCAAACATTCCTTCATGAACCTCTCTTAGCATTATATTAGATTATCCCAAAGATAAATAATAAAGAAACATTCCATCATAGTCTTTACAATAAAGCATGTTTCTAAGGAGGGTATAACATGATAAATGATGATGATGGAATAGTTTGTATTGGTTATTAGATAAGTTGTCTAGGAAAATGTGATCATGGAAGGAGTTATAAAAATCTTGGAATCACGGTAGTTCAAGTGAAGGATTGGGACCAACAATGGTGCATACCCTTTCAAAATCTGATATAATATGTGCAGACTGAAGAATATTTTCAATAAAAAATTAATACTCTTTAGCATCACCATCAGTATGTATCATGAATCCAATCATTGCCATTCATCTGTAGATCTATTGTTGGCTCTTGGAACTTATTCAAACTACAAAGATTTAAAATGACCTTTAAGGTTATCAATAATTTTCTTGTAAGGAACAAGCTTATCATTTATGGTTTGATACTGATTAGTGTTCTGATTGATAATAAACCAGGAATCACCATAAACTTTTAATCTCTAAATATCCCACTATATATACAGGTGAAACCCTAGAATTAATGCCTCATACTCAACCATATTATTCGTACAATGAAATTGTATATGAAATGTTTTAGAAATAAGATCCTTTTGGGGTATAATTAACAATATACTAGATCTAAATCCATGGGATGTAAAGGATCCATCAAAATATAGATTCCATTATTCATGTTCTTATAATTCTTTTTCTACTTCCATAATAGAATTATCTAGAAGTTGAATGTCAATGGTTGAGTATCTGTAATAGGGGCATCTACATGTTGATCAGTAATAACCTACCCCTTGATTGCTTTATGATTTTGATACTAAATTGCAAATTCACTTAGAAGCATAACCCACTTATCCATTCATACTTGAAGATTTTTTTTGGACAATAAGAATTTGAGATGATCCACCTTGGAAATGATAATATCTTTGTTGTTTAGCATATAATGTCACAATTTTTGGGTAGAAAACACCATAGTTAAATATGCCTTATAAATAGGCATAAAATTATGGTCATAATCCACTAGAGTGTGGCTTAAATAATATACTACATGTTCTTTACCATGATCATCATGTTGGGCCAAAAGTACCCTTAGTGTATACTCTATTACTAATATGTAAAAAAGTAGTGGTTATCCAGGTGTTGGTGGTCTCAAGACTCGAAGATTGGCTAAATATGTATTAATTTTTTAAAATGATATCTAACAATATTCATCCCATTAAAATATGATCCCTTTCTTCAAGATATGGGTAAATGGGTGGCACTTATCTACCAATTGAGAAATGAACTTGTGTATAGATTAGATCTTTCCTTGCAAGCTTCATAGATATTTAAGACTATTTGGTGAAGGAATTTACATAATGGCCTTGAACTTGGTGGGGTCAACTTTGATCCCTCTTTGTGATATAATAAACCCTAAAATTTTCCCTAATGTGATGTCATATATGCACTTCTTAGGATTCAAGCAGACTTTATATTCATGAAGTCTCTCAAAAAAAAATTGTAGAACATCGGGGTGTCCAACTCTTGTGTTAGATTTTTATAGTATGTCATCTACATAGTCCTCAAAAATAATATGCATCATTTCATGAAAAATGATAGTCATGGCATGTTGATATGTGGATCTAACATTATTCAAGCCAACTGACATGACTTGGTAATAGAATGTTCTCCATGGAGTGGTGAACACAGTCTTGTGTTGATCTTCTTAGGCTATCTTCATTTGGTTGTATCCAAATAATACATAAATTAAATACAACACCTCATACCCAGGAGTCGAGTCGATAATCATGTTGATGTTGGGTAGAGGAAAATCATTTTTGGGGCACACTTTGTTGATATCTTTGAAATCAGTAAAATTATGTATACCTAGGGTCTTTTTACTCACTGGGACTATGTTGGAAATCCATTCAAAGTAATCCAATGTTCTAATGAAACCTAATCCTAGAAAATTGTATAGTTCTACTTTATCTAATAGGGTGATGCTTGGATGCATCTTCCTTAATTTATGCTTAACTGGTTTGGCATCAAGATGGAAAACAAGGTAATGCATAACCAAATCTGGGTAAAAGCCTAGCATGTTAGAGTATGCCCATGAAAATACATCAATATATTCCTTTAGGAGGGATATAATTTTTTCATGTTTTGATTCGGTAAGGGAAGCTCCAAGATAAACAATTTTGGGATCCTCCTAAGTTCCTAGGTTCACTTCTATTGTGTTTTTCATAAGAAGTGTAGATCTATCTTCTAGAATTATAGGCAAGGTATGATCATGATCATATAATTCTACTAAATCTTCTTTTTGTTTCTCCTAAAGTTATGGATAGTGTGATCAATCAGAATCCACCATCTTAGGTAATGGCCAAGTAGAGAAAACCTCTAAAAATGAAGACTGAGACACTCAAACATTTGATATTGTTATGAAGAGATGCTTGTACTAGCTATAGAACTTGGGTTAAAGGGACCTTCTATGTCCTAAGGTAATGAATAAACTTTCCCTCTTGAGAGTGATTGAAATAATTTTTCACTCAAATCATTATGTTTTTCTTTACTTTTTCCCTAATTAATGAGCACTTGAAAGAGGTTTTCACCTAAAGATCTCAATGTTTTATCTTTATTATGACCAATAAAGTTTTCATACTATCCAAAGTAGGTAGAAAGATCTAATGAAAAATCAAAACCTTATTTTTTATCACTAATGGGCAATCCATCTCGTAGGCACATGTATTCTATGATTAATTATTCATTTTGAAACTCATCAAGTCATATGAATTTTTTTTTATGTTCTCAATCAATGAGTTTAGGATGGAAAAGGCATAGGGAACAATGAGGGTTTGATTCAGGATGGGAAGCTCCAATATTACGAATATGGTGTTCTACTTCAGGATGAGAAGCTCTAATAAAATTACAAGATTGTGCTTTAGTAGGGGAAGCTCCAATTTTAGATCTTGATTTAGCATGGGAAGCTCTAATAGTTAAGGTCAAAATTCCATTAGAATCAAATAGGTCTATGTCAATAAGCTCATTGAAAAGTTTATAATGGGACATTACATCACTGCGAGGAGTCTCATCTTTAATCAATTCACAAGAATCACTATCAAATGTTATGAGGTCACGACTAAGTGGTATAAATCTGAGACCATGATTCAAATTAGGAAATCTAGATGATAAGGGTTCCAAGATTCCTTGCACTCGTAGGCCAAGGAATTTTATTATATAATCAAGATGATCTATGATATGATTAAGGATTGGATACTTTAGATTCTGAAATCAATCATCAAGGCCTTCAGATTATAACCAGTCTCCCTCCATAAAAGCCTCTCAATGTTTCTTTGGTGAAATAATAGGTACAAAAACCATAGGTGGCTTTCATTTTATCTTATTTGATTGCCAAATCATGTTACATTCATTAAGATTCTTTAAAGGTTTAGGATTACCAAATGTTTTTGAAGTTTTAGGAAACTTTTCAACATGGAATGCATCCTTAAGACTATATGTGGAAATGCCCGCATATTTAATAACAGCCTTCTTCATAAGAGTTACAAGAAATGGATCAGATGAAATGGAAGCAATATCTATAAGGTTGATATAATTGGATGGAGGTGGATGTGAAACTAATTCCTTGTTATTATTTGTAATGAATTTAGAACTTGGACAATAGTTATAATTTTAGAAATGAGCCTTGAGATGTTTTCAATATGTTGAGCATGGTCATTGTTGTATTAGGTTTTCATTGATGTCAAAGAGAGCATGTCATACTAGTACATTAATGAAAAAGAAGTGGTGTTTGATAGATTAAAGAGATATGGCACATGTGTAGGAATATAAGGATAAAGAATAAGTTGTGAGGCATCCATTGATGTTTTGGTGAAGTTATGGTGTGTCATTTGATCATTTGGAAAGAGAAACATGCATATTCTAGCTTAAGAGAAGCCAACCCATCACTAAATGTCATGCAAATATGAGATATCCACCAAGTCTATGATTTTTGCACAGGTAATTATAAAGTTAACATTGGTCAAATATTTTCATGGAGATGTTGTCTATAGTGTCAAAAAGGTACTATGAAGATTTAGAGTATTGAAGTGTTTTATAGTTCAAGATTTAAACCTTCAAAGTTTTTATAGTAGATTGTGGTGGATAAGAAACTATCAAGTTTAACTATGTTGAAGTCCATGGTTAAATAGTCTAGACAAATCTAATGGTAAGAATTTAGTATAGTGATGAATATCTAGGGTGAACGTTCAAAATATCTAATGATGCATATTAAATCATGTAGATAGAGATCAATAGTGTGTTTCAAAGTCAAATAGTCAAGATTACATTTAGGATTACCAAGTGGCACAATTGCATTAACTAAGTGGATCAAGGTGCTTAGAAGGTATGTGAGGGTGCCAAGTGTCTTAACCATAGATGCATGTGTCAAATATCGATGGAAAGCATTAAAAAGTTAAATATAAGAAGCTCATAAGGATATCGATAGAACATATTTGTTAAAAGTTTCCAGGGGAAATGAGATGATGACAAGTGTTAGATATTTTGTATTTACACAAGGACCATTGGAATTTGAATATTCAAATTAATGAAGGAAAACTAGTCTGTAGGTTTTGAGCTATATCCTTTCATCTAGGATGAATTTCATGGTGGTGTGAAAACAAAAGTTGAATAGGACTTCAATGCACATACAAAAAAAATTATTATAAGCTCTTAATTTTTTTAAAGGTATATATATATATATATATATATATATATATATATATATATATATATATATGGAGCTTCAAAGTTGATTATTTTGTACAAGACTATTATTTAAGTAAATTATGCTTTATTAGAAGAGTGTTTTGGTGGGAGTAATCATTTGAAGATGTCTTAGAGTTTATATGAAGTGGAACCATGTATTTTAAAGTGAGATTATGTTCTTAATTTTCTTGATGAAGTGTTAAATGGGTAGTAGGTCTCTAAGAGACCTATAAGGCCTACAAAGGCCTAATTGAAAGACATAGTTACTGAAGTGTGACCCATGGATGCTATGGCTAACCTATGAGTATGAATTTGATCTATGTCTTAGCATGATATAAGTCTTAAGGGTTAAGTATTATAGCTGACCTAGAAGTTGATATTCATAAAGACTCTATAAAGAGTGAAGACCAATGTAATACTTTCTAAACTTAGATGTGAATGTGTTAAGAGAGTATACAATAGAGGTGAAGGAAAGAGATTATACTGAGTGTGCTCAGTGGATGGACTAAATTAAAAATAAGATTGAGGATGAGTGAAGAAACCTAGAGTGATTCAAAAGGGGTGTTTGGATGCATTGCTTGCATGAGAATGTTTGAGTGTGTGTTATGAGTTGAAAGATATGTGTTATACTTTGTTTCTCCAATTGGATTGAAATGAAATTAGAGATTTGGAGTTATTGATTTCATAAGGTGTTAGCTAGGTTCTCAACATCTAGAACAAGTGGGTACTTGTTCATACTCAATGGTGGGTGCTCCTTGTAAAGTGGGTGCTTCACTAAAAAGTCTCATGTTTGTGATCATCTTATAGGACAAGTAGTCCATGTGTTTGTAGGCTTCAGAGTGGGTTTTATTCCCCAAGCTGTTTTCCCACATAGATCTTATGTTATGTGTGTGATCTTGCATCATCTTTCTTATTCATTTCTATGAACATCTTTTATGATTTATGAATGCTTATGGCAATTGATTAAGAGTTTGAAAGGATTAAAATTAAGTATCACTGATTCACCCCCCCACCCTCTCAATTATTATACCTCCAACAATTATTATTAGAGTGGGACCTTCATTGCAAGTTTAACCACTTTAAGGTGATCATAGGTACAATGAAAGAAAAAGAGGATGATATTTTTCTTCAAGGTGAACTAATATGTGCTTTATTAGAACACAAATGTTCAAGGGAAGAAAATGAATGTCTAAAATAAAAGTTTGAAAGATTGAATAACATGATAGGGAGTAAAAATTCAACCCTGACTTCCTCTATATGTCATGAGCTGCTTTCAATAATTAATAGTGTGAAGACACAAATAGGAATAATAAAAGAAAAAGTAAAAAATTTGTAGGTTATGGTTGATAGAAATTTGAATCAAAGAATTGATAAATTGGAAAGTAAAATTATGTTTTATATTGATGCACTTTTATCTAAATACAACCATAAATCTATCTCTACAAAAAAATATGTGGATAAGATGTCTTGGGGTACTGATGATCAAACAAAGGAATGATTAACATGAATAGCTATAGTTATGTTTTCAATGGACACTATTATACTTGTAATGAATATGGTCATAAATATAAGGATTGTACTTACTCTCTAAGGAGAATAAATGAGGTTTTCTTCTATAACTATAATAAATAGGGACATATAGCCAAGTATTACAAAACACACTTTTGTAAAAAGGACTTTCAAGTTATTGACACCATAAAATGGCTCAAGAAAGAAAAAACCAAGATTCAAAGAAAGGATCAGGACTCAAAGGAAGAGTCCATGTTTTTATAAACTACCTTACATACTCAAGAGAATGAAAACCAAAAATGGTATATAAATAGTGGATGCTCAAGTCATATGATAAGAGACAAGAGTAAGTTTATTTCTCTCAAAAAACACAATTTAGGATCAATAAGGTTTGGTGACAAGAAGTCTAGTAACATATATGGGAAAGGCTCTATAAGTTTGGATAATAGTCATACTAGAACTGAAAATGTTCTATATGTAAAAGGTTTGAAACACAATATTCAAAGTGTTAGCCAAATGTGTAAACAAGGAATTTTATTGACTTTTCATGACAAAAGGTGTGAAGTGAGAAGTTAAAAGTCTAACGAATTAGTTGCAAACATTCAAAAGGAAGATAACAAATTTTATGTGTTCTATGAATCTAATAAATAAAAGTGCTTCATGAATCAATTAGAGGAAATTTGACTTTGGAATATAAGACTTGGACATCTAAAATTTGATAATTTAATAATGATCAGTTCAAAATCACTAGTAAGGCATATGCCTAAAATACCTAATTTTCTCATACTCTCTACAAAGCATGACTTCATGGAAAGCAATTCAAAATAAGATACAAAACTAAGGATCACTTTACCACAATACCATTGAAGTTGATCCATGTAGACCTTTGTGGACCTATGACAACTCAAGCATTTAAGGTAATATCTATTTTATGTTATTAATTGATGACTTCACTAAATAACTTGGATATTTTTATTAAAGAGAAATTAGAAGCTTTTGTAAAATTTAAAGCATTCAAAGCTCTTGTTAAAAAGGAAAAAAAGGATCAAGAATCAAGTGTGTAAGATAGACAGAAGAGGTGAATTTTGGTCTTATGAGTTTGATGACTTTTGTGAGGAACAAGGAATTAAAATATAATACTATGATGCTAGGACACCCCAAAAAAATGGGGTAGTTAAAAGGAAAAATAGAATTGTCCAAGAGATGACTACAACCTTGCTTAAAGATTCCAAAAATTTAGATGGTTTTTGGGAAGAGCATGTCAATACTTTTATTTATATCTTAAATAGATTCCAAGTCAGAGAAAATGGTGATAAGACTCCATATGAGCTATGTAAAAATAGGGAAGCTTATGTGAAACACTTTAGAGTGTTTGGGAAAAAGTTTTTTATCAAGAAAAATGAAGAAAATATTGTAAAATTTGAATCAAGATCTAATGAAGGCATCTTCTTGAGTTATTCCTCTATAAGTCTTGCTTATAGATGTTTCAATAAGAGACTCCACAAAGTTATTGAAATATCTAATTTGAGATTTGAAGAGGTAGGTGACATTAATAAGCTCCACTTGTAGACAATTGACACTACTGAGGATGTTATTTCAAATAATGAAAGCATACCTAATCAATTAGATGATGAAGAGGAAGAAGTAAGATAGGATACTAAAGCCCCTTCTAGGAGAATATAGAAGGATCATCCAATTTCCCAAGTTATTGGAGATGTGAATGCTAGTTTTCAAACTAAGAGGAGAAGATTAATCAATTAGAATCAACAAGACACAGCTTTATTATCTAGGATTAAACCTAAAACTTTCTTAGAAGCTATCAAAGATGACAATTAGACATTTGCCATAGAGGAGGAATTTGATCAAATAGTAAAAAAATGAAACATGGGATTTGGTTCCTAGGTCAAAAGATAAAAATATGATAGGAACTAAGTGGGGTTTTAGAAATAAGATGAATGACAAAGGAGAAGTCAAAAGAAATAAGGCTAGACTATTGTATAAATAATATGCTCAAGTTTGATGAAACATTTTCTCCTGTAACAAGAATGGAAGAAATTACACTCTTTCTATCATATGCAAGATTCAAAGGTTTCAAAGTTTACCAAATGGATGTGAAATATACATTTTTAAATAGAAAATTAGGTGAAGAAATTTATATTAAGCCACCTGAAGGGTTTTTAATGACAAGTAATCATGACTATGTTTACAAACTAAATAAGGCTTTATATGGTCTTAAACATGCTCTTAGAGATTGGTGTGACAATTTAAATAAGTATCTATTGATCCAAGGCTTGAAAAGAGGGATAGTTGACATTAATTTATATATCAATATAGATGGCACTCATCAATTACTAGTAGTAGTCTATGTTGATGACATAATATTTGGTTCTGACAATGACAACATGAGTAGATAGTTTGCAGATGCTATAAAGACTGAGATTGAAATGTCAATATTGGGAGAATTTTCTATGTTCATAGGATTAAAAATTAACTAACTTAATGAATGGATATTCATTTCATAGGTAAAATACATTGCATATATTTTATGAAAGTTTAGCATGTTAGATTGTAAGATAATGAGTACTCCAATGATCACTAGATGCAAGATAAGTAAACAAGATAACTCACCAAAATTTGATCAAACTTTATATAGATCCATGATTGGAAGTCTCTTATACTTTACTGCTTCTATGATTGGTATCATATAAGCAGTGGGCCTTGTAGGAAGGTTTCAAGTTGATCCTAGAGAATCTCACTTAAACTCAATCAAAAGGATCTTAAGATATCTCAAAATCACAATAGAGTATCATTTATGGTACCCCAAGAGTAAAAAGTTTACTCTAAAGACATACACTGATGCATATTGGGTAGGATGTGTAGATGATGGGAGTACTAGTGGTGGTGTCTTCTTTATGAGTGAATGTTTGGTGTCTTATCTGGGCAAGAAGAAAGCCTCTATATCTCTATCAGCTTCAAAAGTTGACTATATAGCTACTAATTCTTATTATACTCAAGTAATGTGGATGAAACAAACCTTGGAAGATTATAAGGTAAGACAAAATGGACCTTGTCTTATCTATTGTGATAATACTAGTGCAATTAGTATCTATAAGAATTATATTATGCACTTAAAAACTAATCACATTCCTATTAGATATCATTTCTTAAGTAATCAAATTGTTAAATTGGAATATGTTCCTATAAAATAACAACTTGCAGACATTATGACTAAACCATTGACAAACACCACATATGAGTATCTAAGACAAAGATTGGGAGTCATCTCCTTGTCTATGAATCATTAAAAGGTCATTTGAGTAGTAGGATATTGTGTATGTCATGGAGTTCACAGTGTTTTAAATATGAGATGGTTCCATGAGATTACTATGAAAAGGTTCTAAACCATGATGGCTTATAGAGGATACAAGGAAATTATTTTATTGCTATGAGATCCATATGAGAGCTATTCATGTCTTCTTTAGATGTTTAAGTTGTTCTAATAAAGATATGAGCTATTTTGGTAGGTTTCATAAAAATATTGACTGTGTGGATAGTGTTTGAAGTAATGATGGTAGACCTAGTTCATTGAGAAGACTTAATGAAGATGATCTTTTTTAGATAGAGAATGGAGTTAGGGGGAGCTAACTCAGATAGTTTGAGAGGCTTGAAGATATGTGCATAATGTTAGGGGGATATTTTTAAGCTTTGTGAGTAGTTTGTCAGGTCCAAGGATCAGAGAAGTCTAAGTTCAGATTGGTAAATGTCAAAGGGGAGACATTGATTCATATTATTGAAAGTATGTAAGTATAATGAGCATCTTAAATAGTATTTTAATGCATACATGATGTTGAGGAATGATTATTGGCATGTTGAGGAAGAGACACTTTGTCATTAATGTCAAAGGGGGAGAAAGATCAGAATGAATAAGTTAAATGAGTAAGAAGTCATTATGAGGGTGTTTTTCCATCAATGAAAAAGGGTGAGATTGTTTGGTCATTGATGTCAAAGAGAGAATGTGCTACTAGTATATGAATGATAAAGAAGTTGTGTCTGATAGCTTAGAGAGATATGGCACATGTATAGCTTTATAAAGATAAATTAAAAGTTGTGAGTCATCTATAGATGTCTTGGTGAAGTTCTAATGTGTCATTTGATCATTTGGAAAGAGAAACATGCATATTATAGATTAAGAGAAACTAGCTCATCACTGCATGCCATGTATATATGAGTGATCTAGCAAGTTTGTGCTTTTTGTATAGGTGATCAAAAAGTTAACATTGGTCAAATATTTTGATGGAGATTATGCTTATAGTGCTAGGAAGGTACTCTGAGGATTTAGAGTCTTGAAGTGTTTTCTAGTTCAAGATATAAACCTTAAAGTTTGCTATTATAAACTGTGATGGACCAAAAACTATCAAGTTTAACTACATTAAAGTCTAGGGTCAAATAGTCTAAACAAATCTAATGGTGATCATTTAATCTAGTGATGAAGATCTATGGTAAGCATTTAAAAGATCTAACATTACTTATTAAATTGCATAGACAAAGATAAATGGTGTGGTTCAAAGTCAAATAGTTAATATTTCGTATGGGACTACCAAGTGGTGAAAGTGCATTAACTAAGTAGAGTAGGGTATTCAGAAGGCATGCGAGGGTGCCAAGTTTCTTAATTGAAGATGCCTATGTCGAAGATTGATGATGAACATTAAAGAGTTAAAGATAGGAATATCATATGGAGATTGATGTATCATATTTTTCTAGTATTTCTAGGTGACATGGGATGATGACAAGTGTTAGATATTTTGTATTTATATAGTGATCACTAGAATTTGAATATTCAAATTAATGAAGGAAAACTAGTCTATAGTTTTTGAGCTATATCTTTTGATCCAAAATGGATTTCATGGTGGTGTAAAAAGAAAATTTGAAGAGGAATTCAAAGAACATACATCAAATTTTATTATAAGGTCTGAATTTTTGTAAGGATATAGATATTGAGCTTAAACATTGACTATTTGTCTGTTCATGGTGTTACTGTGTACAAGACTATTATTGGAGTAAATTGTGCTCTAACAAAAGAGTGTTTTGGCAGGATTATTAATTTGAATATGTCTTAAAGGTCATATAGAGTGGAATCATTTATTTTAAAGTGATCTTATGTTCTTAATTTTCTTGATGAAGTTCTAAAGGGGTAATAGGTCTCTATGAGACCTATAAGGGATACTAAGGCCAAATTGAAAGGTGTAACTACTTAAGTATGACCCATGGATGCTATGGACAACCTATGAAGATGAATTTGATCTATGTATTAGTATGATATAAGTATTAATGGTTAAGGTAAGTACTATGGTTGACCTAGAATTTAATATTCATAAAGACTCTATAAAGAGTGAAGATCAAGGTAATGGTTTCTAGACTTGGATGTCGATGTGCTGAGAGAGTAGAAGATAGAGGAAAAGGAAAGATATTAGAGTGAGTACGCTCAATGGATGGACTAAGGTGCAAAGTATATTGAATATGAGTGAATAATCCTAGAGTAATTCAAAAGGCGTGTTTGGATGTATTGCTTGTATGAGCAAGTTTGAGTGTGTGTGATGAGCTGAAATAGAGGAGTTATAATTTATTTATCTAATTAGATTGAAATGAAATCAAAATTTTGGAGTTATTGATTTCATAACGTGTTGTGTGGGTGATCAACATCTAGAATAAGTGGGTGCTTCTTCATACTCAGGGGTGGGTGCTCCTTATAAAGTGGGTGCTTCACTAAAATGTCTCATGTTTGTGATCATATTATAGGACAAAAAGTCAATGTATTTGTAGGCTTGAGAGTGGGTTTTATTCTCTAAGAGGGTTTACCATGTAGATCTTATGTTATGTGTGTGATCTTGAATCATTTTTATTATTCATTGCTATGAACATATTATATGCTTATTGAAATCTTGTGGTCATTTATTAAGAGTTATAAATGATTACAATTAAAGTTTGAAATATATTACATCACTAATTCACCCACGCTACCCCTCCCCACCAACTCTTAGTGATTTTACCTCCAACATAATATTTTCAGGGTTGTGGATTGGTGATAATAGTAACCTTCATCTCATCATGGGGAAACTTAAGGCACTGATGCAGGGTGGATGAAATAACATGTAATTCATGGATCTAATCATAATCAAGATGTATCTCATAAGGAAATTCAATGTCCACAATATGAAGCAATTTATGGTGAGAAATGGACCCAACAATGATTGGAAACTAAATACTACCAGCAAGTTCCTTTTTATCATTTTCATAAGCCTTGATAGTGATTACCTCTAGTTGAATGTATTTTACAGTGTAACCCAATATTTGTATTAACTTAAGAGATATGATGTTCAACCTTGAACCATTGTCTATAAAAACCAACTCGAACTTATGATTTTAAATGATTATTTTGATGTATAGTGGGTTATTATGGCTTGGTCTAAGTGTAGACATGTTTTTTGAACAAATGTTACTTGACAAAATGAAGACAAATGTCCCACAAAGTTATGTAACTCTTCAGGATTTATATCATTAGGAACAATGGATTTTTGCAAATGATTTTTTAGGATAGTTCTATAGACTTCAAATGTCTACAAGAGTTCTAGAATGGAAATTTGAGTATAGGTTATACTCAATTGGTCTGATAGACTATAAGGAATTTCTATATTAGGATGAGATAGATTAGCATTGGCTAGCATAATAGTTAGCTTTGGATTTATTGGAATAATTTTCACATGTGGTTTCTTAGAAGTAGGCAAAGGGCCTTGGAGAGTAACTCATGTGCATCTAGTTGCAACTTTACAACCTAGAGGTGGAAAAGAGCCTATATAATTAGAATATGAAGGCAAAGGGACTTGAAGGGTGACTTGTGGGCATCTAACTGCATTGTTACAATTATGAATCAATAAGGAGACATTATAATTAGAAGGGTGTTGTCCAAATATAGTAACCCATGAAAATGGATTTGTAATAAAATTATGTGAACTCAACATGGTATGACTAGAGGGAGAGAGTGTTGACCCTATAATAATGGGTCCCACACTACAAAGAGCACAAGACTATTCACATGGTTTGACAATAGTTATTGTTATATGTAATGAAATTACTTCAAAAATAAAGTAGAATAGCAGAAATAGATCCAAATATGATTGAAATATATCAAAATATATGATAATAGACAAGCCGCTTTGACGGGGCAACCTCCACAAGTTTCAATAAGAGCAGAATTCACAATATGATGATAAATAATTACCCAGTACCTCTTATGCATAATCTATCTAGGCCATGGTTAATCCATAGGTTGACCTACTAACCAAATAAATGCATAGAGAAAATGTGATGTAGCATCAAAGAGGGATAAGTAAGCCACAACTTGGATATTCCTATCTTAATACATGCAATAGGTTAGGGGCGTAGCATGCCCTTGCCCTTCAAACAAATTTTGTCCTCAACATTGAAAAACTTTGGATGTTGTTGTAAAAAATATTCACCTTCCCAAGTTGCATCTTCATTACTCAGGTTCTTCCGCTTGATCAGATATTTTGTAATCTCTCTAGTTCTCAACCTCTTAGTATGTGTTTGGAGGATCTTCTTTGATTCCAAAATGACTCATCCTTCTTCATCTAGTTCTGGGAGCTCTATCTAGGCTAAAACTTTATATCCAATGACCTCATTTAAATAGGAAACATAAAATACTGGGTGTATGTGAGATGAATGAGGTAACTCAAGCTTGTAATCCACACTTACAATTTTTTGTACAACCTGATAAGGGCCATAATACTTAGGAGGAAGTTTGTTGTCTTTTTTCTTGTTGCTTCAAGGAAATTTGATTATAAGGCTACAAATGTAAAAATACCCAGTCACTCACCTCAAAATTTTACTCACTACAGTGTTGATCTACTTGTTGCTTCATCTTGTTTTGTGCCAAGGCCAAATTCTCTCTCAAACTTGCCAAAACCTCTTGTTGATGCTAAATGTGCTACTCCACATCTCAGACCTTGGTTTGCACCTTTAATGAAGAAGTGATGGAAGGTGGATGGTAACCATATAATGCTAAAAATGGAGACATTTTAGAAGAGGTAGGAAAAGATGTGTTATACCACCATTCTGGAAGTGGTATCCATTTAACCCAACATTCCTATTTATCTGATATATAAAAATGGAGATACCCCTCTAAACATTTGTTAACCACTTCTATTTATCTGTCAAATTGGAGGTGGTGTTAGGAACCCATGGAAGCACAATTGATTACCATATACAAGCAACTTGAGATGCGAAATTAAACCAGAAACAACATAGAATATGAGAGACAATACACAACTTGTATTAATACTCATCCAGAAAAGAATACAATAAAGAAGATGCCACTTCTTTTTCACCACCTCTCAGAGGCTTCCCACACCTCAAGTGAACAGTAATTCTCTCCTCAAAGCTCTCTCTTACGGTCCAAACACACAACTCAAACACAGAGTTGGTGTTCACCTCCAACCAGTCAGTATCCACTACTGCCAGTACACCCGTGCTCCACTCACTCATAAGTGCTCCATGCACTCCAAGTACACAAATGTACTTCAAGTAGATCTCCCCTAAACTGCAACAACCTGCAACCCAATGATCTCACTTATGGAAGGAACTACCTTTCCTTCCTCTTTGCTCTCTTTCTGAGTACACGCCATACTCCAAGTAGATCCTGCCTGATCCTGCTACCTATTGTGTTGTTGTCCTCTTGATTTTGCTGCCACCTCAGATCAACTTGGTTCTATACACCTGTAAACCTTGCACACACATACACCTATAGATCAATGATCTTACTTACCATGCAGATCTCCTAACGTAGCCATGCACACCTGCTGACCAAGATCATACATATATGAAGAACCCCTCTGATTCTCTAAACCAGTATCCACACTTGGCACTGTGGCACTAGGAGGAACACACCATGCTCTCTTCACACACAGAAGGAGCTAATATTTGCTCTCTTACTCTCTAGCACACTTTTACAATACAGCCCATGAGTCTATTATATAGATCTCATCCAAACAATAATTAGACATCTAACTACAATAATTAGATCCACAGCTTCTAGTCTAAATTTGGCTCTTGACATGCAAACACTTGGTTCATTAACTAACTACCCATAAAAATTGTAGTTCTAAACTGCACAGGCGACCGACATCGGTCCCTGTCTATCTGGAGGTGACCGATGTTGACCGATCCCTAACAGACGTCGGTTGCTTCTCTTCACTAACTTGACCAACATCGGCTGATCAGACTGATGTTGGTTGCTCTATAACTCAGTAACCTTTAGCAACCTCCTCCCCTGTTTACATCAGTGAAGCTTTTAGCTCCACAACCTAAAAATCTCCCACTTAGAGATAAACAACTGCACTATACCTGTACCTGTACCCCTTCTAATATATTTCTTGGCTTGTATTCCTCTTCAAGATGAATCCTGAAGACCAACCACCATACAACCTATGGTGCACCCCCTGTCATCCAAGTAACCTACCACATCTGAAGTACTTGACCCTGCATAGCATGAATCCCTGCTGCTAGTCCATCTCAGATACCTGAGAACCCACTGAACTGCCCTCCAGTGCTTCCTTCCCAGATTGACTACAAACTTTCTAACAGCACCCACTACTTGAGAAAACTCAGGTCTATACAAGACCTCATGTGATTTCAGACACTAAACTGTCTAGCCCTTAGTGTGCTCCAGTTCGGCATCCTGAATCTCACCAACACCTGATTCACATCAGCTCCCACTCGAGACAAAATCAACCTGTGATCTTTCATGTCTCCCATGACAAAGAATTTCACTGCTCTAAATTCCTCATGACATGCCACTGAACTAACCTTACCCTTAGCTCAACAAAACCCTATATGTACAAACCTGCTAGCTAGCATACCATCCACATATAGTAATAGGATAATGTAGCTATCATCATCCACCTGGTAAGACAAACACAATAGTTACCCTGACATTGACTAAAGCCATGCTTTGTCATCTACCTATCAAACCTATACCACTGTCCTGTAGCTTCCTCAAGACCATATGACCTGGTCTTCCATCTCACGTGTCCATTCTCTCTATTCTTTAACTAAGGTATCCATTCATCTCTATGCTTTCATACCAGCTGGCAACCCTACCAAATCTCCCGCTTGTTTCTACATTCTCATCATGTCATGCTCCCACTGTTTCCTGGATCCTTCCTGCTCTATAGTGAGCAATGAGTATAAAGAAGAGAAACAACAAATTTGAGGCTTACTTACCCTTTCAATCCTCCATATGGGTGTTTGAGACTTCTTGACAGCTTGCTGTCTACCCAAAATCTGTTACAGTGACCGACCTCGGTCACTACACAGTCTGCATCCGACTGACGTCAGTTTCCATGCACCTGTCCTGACTACCAACTCTGCCGACATCAGTGTCCCTATTGCCGACGTCAGTTCTCCTAACTGACATCGGTCTTACCTCTTGCCAATGTCGGTCCTCCTGATCGATGTCGGTCTTACCCTGCCTGACATCCCCAGCTTTGGTCTGCACATGACCGACATCGGCACCAATCTATTCGACGTTGGTTCCTCCTGACCGATGTTGGTACCTGTGTTTTCCTGTGAGTGATGAATTTTTACCTGCAAGCTTTCTTTGAATCAAATCCCTGTCCAAACTACTCTGCTCAGAGTTACTCAGCCTTCTCCACTGATCTCTGTCTGCCATCTCCTCCATAAACACCAAGGCTTTCCAGTTATTAAGCCTGTCAAACATATCTAACTTCCTCTTAAGAACATGCATCTCCTTCTTGCTCATGTGACCAAGCCTACAAAGCCACGTCTTTGTAATAGAAGAAGAATCAGTAATATAAGCAAGTAGATAAAGAGTACCTGCTTTCTTACCACCCGCTAATTCAAGTGCATCCGCTGTGAGAGTTCTTGTGCATCTCTCATCAACCAACTTTCCTGAAGCAATTAGCCACATCTCCAAGACTGGGACCTGCATGACCTTCTTCAACACCCATGTGTTGGCCGCCTGCAATTTCAGCAACACTTCCCCTTTGCCAATAATCTGACAAGGCTCACCAACCCCTCTACTTGGGGCTCCATGGAAAGAGGCAATAGAATCTATTAACCAAGATTCAACTTTATCTAGAGCATCCTGTGCAACAACACCTGCAACATCTGCTTCTTCATGCTGATCTGCTACCAACCAATAATCTTTATTTACCTACTCTTTCTTTCCATAACACCGTAAGTGACCATTCATGCTATTCAGTTTCTCCATTCATAGCTTACTTTCTTCTACCGTTACTATACTCTGACTCAATCAGAAACCCTTGAGAGTGATCTATAACCAAACACAAAACCTGCTCCCTACAACCTTAGCTTTGATACCAACTGTTAGGAACCTGTGGAAGCACAATTGATTACCATATACAAGCAATTTAAGATGCAGAATTAAACCAGAAGTAACAAGTAACTAGAAACCAGAAACAACACAGAATATAAGAGACAATACACAACTTGTATTAATACTCATCCAGAAAAGAATACAATAAACAAGATGCCACTTCTTCTTCACCACCTCTCAGAGGCTTCCCACACCTCAAGTGAACAGTAATTCTCTCCTCAAATCTCTCTCTTACGGTCCCAACACACAACTCAAACACAGAGTTGGTGTTCACCTCCAACCAATCAGTATCCACTACTGCCAGTACACCCGTGCTCCATGCACTCCAAGTACACAAACGTACTTCAAGTAGATCTCCCCTGAACTACAAAAACTTGCAACCCAATGATCTCACTTATGGAAGGAACTACCTTGCCTTTCTCTTTGCTCTCTTTCTGAGTACACACTGTAGTCTAAGTTGATCCTACCTGATCCTGCTACCTGTTGTGTTGCTGTCCTCTTGATTTTGCTGCCACCTCAGATCAACCTAGTTCTGCACACCTACAAACCTTACACACACATACACCTGTAGATCAATAATCTTACTTACCATGTAGATCTCCTAACATAGCCATGCACACCTATTGACCAAGATCATACATACATGAAGAACCCATATGATTCTCCAAACCAGTATCCACACTTGGCACTGTGGCACTAGGAGGAACACACCATGCTCTCTTCACACACAGAAGGAGCTAATATTTTCTCTCTTACTCTCTAGCACGCTTTTAAAATACAGCTCATGAGTCTATTATATAGATCTCATCCAAACAATAATTAGACATCTAATTACAATAATTAGATCCATATCTTCTAGTCTAAATTTGGCTCTTGACATGCAAACACTTGGTTCGTTAACTAACTACCCGTAAAACTTGCAATTCTAAACTTCATAGGCGACTGACATCGGTCCTTGTCTATCTAGAGGTGACCGATGTCGACCGATCCCTGATCGACATCGGTTGCTTCTCTTCACTAACCTGACTGACGTCCGTTGATCAGACCGATGCTGATTGCTTTTCAACTCAACAACCTTCAGCAACCTCCTCCCCTATTTGCATCAGTGAAGCTTTTAGCTCCATAACCTAATAGGTGGTAAGATGAGCTATGAGTTAGCAGAGTACCCAAATAGGAAAATATTTTAGTCTATAAATTACTAGTTCAAATAAGATCATGATCACTTACAATTATTTTTTGTGTTCCATGTAATTTTATAACTACCTTCAAAAAAATAGATACTATTGTACTCACTGAAAATGGGTGTGAGAGAGCAAAAAAATGGGCATATTTTGTAAGCCTATCCATAATGACCAAGATACATTATTACCTTTAGAACATGGTAACCTTATAATGAAATCCATGTAAACCTCCTCCCACTTTTGACTAGGAATTGCTAACAGATGTAACAGACTTGGGGTCTTAATTGTCTCACCTTTATTTTATTGGCACATCAAGCATTCTGCCATAAAATTTTGTACATATCCCTTGAGTCCTTCCCAAAATAATTATTTCTTAATTATGTGATAAGTTTTCAAGAACCTTGAGTGTCCCTCAATTGGAGATGCATGCAACTCTGTAAGAATATTATGCTTAATCTTTGAATCTTTGCACAAGTATAACCTACCCTTATAGCATAGGACATTATCTTTCCATTCAAATTTGTTAGAGGATAAAGTACCTTGTTACATATTTTCAATCAAAACCTATGTGTCTTTGTCTTCCTCCCATTCTAACCTGGCTTCATCCACCCAATTTGCTTGTAACATGGACATTACACAAAGTAATGCTTCTTTGGATGTATCCCATCTAGATAGTGCATCTGCTACTACATTATATTTACCCTTCTTGTGGATGATTTAAAAATCACAACACAACATTTTGGTTACCCAATTTTGTTGTTCCTCAGATGATAATATTTTCTCCAAAAATTATTTGAGACTATCATAATCCGTTTTCACCTTAAAGTGTCTACCCATCAGATAAGGCCTCCATTGTTTAACTGCATGAAGAATAGCCATCATTTCTTTTTTGTAGACAGGTTTTTGTAGATTCTTACCTTTGAATTGACAACTATCAAATGCAATGGGTCTTCCTTCTTGCATTAGTACTACTCCCAACCTGGATGCAAAAACATCATATTCAATAGTGAATGTCTTTGAGAAGTCTAGAGTAGCCAAAACTAGAGTGGTGCACATAGCTACTTTTAGTTTCTCAAATGCTTTGGTGGCAGCATCATTCCAATGGAAGACATCCTTCTTTAGAAATGCAGTGAGTGGAGCCACTATGTTGCCATGACCTTTCACAAATCTTTGGTAGTAACCTGTTAGTCTTAGGAACCCTCAGAGGTTTTTGAGAGTTTTTGGCATGGGCCATTCCATCATAACTTTGATCTTTTGGGGATCAACTTTGACCCCATCATGGGAAAAAATGTGACCTAGGTACTCTACCTCCTATACTACAAAAGCACATTTGGATGGCTTCACATAAAGCTGATGCTTATCTAAAACTATCAACACCTGTTTCACATGTTGCAAATGTGCTTCCCATGTCTGACTATAAATCAATATGTCGTCAAAGAAAACTAGCACAAACTTCCTTTAAAAAGGCCTAAAAATAGTGTTCATCAAGCTTTGAAAAGTTGAGGGTGCATTTTTAAGACCAAAGGGCATTACCAAAAACTCATAATGGCCCTCATGCATTCTAAAAGTAGTTTTATGAAAATCTTCATCATTGATTCTAATTTGATGGTACCCCGAGTGAAGATCCAATTTTGTGAAATAATTAGCACCATATAACTCATCAATTAAATGATCAATTATTGGAATAGGAAACTTATCTTTGATGGTGTACTTGTTGAGTTCCCTATAATCTAGGCACATCTTTCATGTGTCATCCTTCTTCAGTACCATGACCACTGGTGATGAATATACACTTTGGTTGTGCTTGATGATCCTTGCCTCTAACATCTCATGGACCATCTTTTCAATTTCACTCTTTTATGCATATGGATATCTATATGGTCTAATATTTTGTGGTTGACTGCCTAGAATTAGTTAAATTGCATGATCATGTTCTCTTTTTGGTGGTAGTCCTTTTAGCATGGCCCTAAAAATAGATGAGTGGTCATCAATAATCATTTGTAGATCAGGATGTGTATATGCCTATGTGGGTTGAACTTATATGGAACATAATCATGAAATAATTCCCTCTACCCCCTTTTTTATCATCTTGGTCATCTGATGTGAACTAATCAATTATGGATATTTTTCCTGTAATCCACATAGTTTAATTTTCCTACCTTTAAAATGAAAGTGCATGAATAGTTCTTGGAAGTTCATCTCAATGGTACCCAAGGTTGTGAGCCATTGAACTCCCAAAACAATGTCTGTGTTACCCATGGGAATAACAAACATAAGATAATCAAGATTTTAATCACCCATAACAAGCTTAATACTATGGCATTTGCCTGAATAATTAATTGTGCCACCATCTACAATCATTACCTAAAATTCTAGTGCTAGGTAGATGAAACAGTTCAATTGAGTGGCCAACTTATGGTTGATGAAGTTATGTGTGCTCCTCAAATCAATCAACACTTTCACCTTCTATTTATTGAGGAAACCCATCACCTTACGAGTTTGTGGAGTGATAATACCTGCAAGTGCATGACAAGAGATTAAAGGTTGGGAATCTTTAGGTACCTCCTCTATCACTTCCTCATCATCATTAGAGGCATCATCTTCTTCTTCATCTTCATTAGATCCCTCAATATATAATAACTTATTCTCAGCACATATATGTCCTTTACTCCACTTTCTGTCACAATTGAAACATAATCCTTTTGCATGCTTCTCTTCAATTTGTTGAGGGGTCAATCTGGTAGGTGGAGGAAATGTTGGTGTTGATATGATACGATCTTTGAAGTGAGTGAATGGCTACTTCTTGTTGGCTATGAATTTTTACTCAGCTCTATGTGGTATGATAATAGAATCAAAAATCTTAAGTGGATTAAACTTGCGTACCTCATGTTGAATGTGGTCCTTAATTCCACCCAAAAATAGGTCATTCAAGTTATCCTCAGAAATTGTCTCCACACGTAAGGATAGGTTCTAAAAATGATGAATATAATCCTTGACGGAGTTAGTCTGTCACAATTTTACTAATTGGCTAAAGTAATTTTCTATCACATTATTACCATAGTGTAATTGTAGCTCCTCTATAAAAATTGACCAGGTGACACTGAGAGTCATCTTTTTCTTTTAAGCACATAACCATTGATACCAAATGAATTGATCAGGTTCAAGATACACGGATGCCATGGTAACCTTATGTCCACTTGGGATTTGATGCAGATCAAAAAAATTCTCCATTTGGTTTATCCAATTAAGTGGATCTTTTCCATTAAATTTGTGCATATCCACCTTTGGTAACAGGTTCCTCTGTGGCAATGTAGTTGGATTTGAAGTAGACTGGTTGGAAGAACCACCCTGGTGGGGTTATGCAATAGCAATAGCTAGATGATTTGACTTATTATTTTTCAAATCCATCATTATATCTACCAAACTATCTTGTATGGATTTCATATTACATTTTATGCCTTGCACCTCACTTTGAATGCCTTACACACTATAGTCAAGCTGGCTCACTTTGTGATTTATTTTAGAGAACCCTGATACAAAGGATCTAATACATCCCCCTTCTGACTCCATGTCTTCATTTTTATGAGTTTTACCTAGAGTTTCATCACCCTTTCCTTGTCCCTAAGTTTGTGGACCTACCATAAAAGGGCTTTATGATGTCAACCCTGATTTGCACTTTTGACCCAACTTTGACCAAGCAATTTTGGACTTATGTCAGCCTTAAATCAAAACATACAAATAACATACCCTATCCAAATTTTTATAAGCTTTCCAAAAATGTAAATAACTCAGAAAAATTCTTTGAATTATGCACTATAGAGCAATTTTATGAAAAAAACTAAAATGGTGATAACTTTTGTAAAATAGATCCAAATGAGCTAAAATTTTAATGGAATCTTAATTTAATGATTTCTCACCTCTGAAAAAACAATTGTAGATAAATTTGGAACCATTTTTTAGATATAGCCAAATTTAAAAAAAATAGGGTTTCACCCACAAGATTGCCCAAATCGTAGCTCTGATACCACTTGTAATGAAATTACTTCAACAATAAAGTGGAATAGAAAAAATAGATCCAAATATGACTAAAATATATTAAAATATATTATAATAGACAATCCACTTTGAGAGGGAAACCTCTACAAGTTTCAATAAGAGTAGAATTCACAATATGATGATAAATAATTACCCACTACCTCCTATATATGGTTTATTTAGGCCATGGTTACTCCATAGGCTGACCTACTAACCAAATTAATGTATAGATAAAATGTGATATAGCATTAAAGATGGATAAGTAAGCCAATAGTCAGCTATTCTTATCCTAATACATGTGATAGGTTAGGGACGTAGCATTTTAATCATAAAGCATGTTGTTATAACCCAAATTGTTAGTATGGGTATTTTGATCATGATTATGATCATGTTGATTATGATTTTGACCCTAATTCTAGTTTTGATTCAACCTCTATCCCTTATTTTGTCCTTGGTTTTTTTATTCCTTTATGGTAGTTGATTATGCTGAGGAAAGGGGTCCTTATAGATTCCCATATCTTGATTTGTGTCCTAATTAGGGGCTAGTTTAATCTCAACCTTGTTATTTTCAATGAGATTTTCAGTAATATGTCACAATTGAATGCAACAATAGGCACTATGAATAATAAAACTCTGAAATTTGCACCCTTCATTCTATTTATACCAATATGTTTTAGCTTGATCTTAAGGAAATGGCCTTAGTAGTATCCATACAATCAGGTTAGCTGGTACGAGCTTTTAAAAGACTATTTCAATTGGTTCTCCCAATTTATTAATGACCCTGAAACCACCATGGTTTATTCATTGTATAGGTTATATCTAAAAATTAGGTGGTGGATTAGGAGGAGATAATTGTACATTTAGGGCTAGCAGGGCCTACACCATTTGTACATGTCTTATTTCTATCACACCATTTCCAACCATGTTTTTATTCTTATTGAAACCCTTAGGTTTCTCTTGCACAATTGTCTGGATAGAAGATAGGGTCTGAGTTGATATTTGAACCTATATAAAAATCTTGATAAGGACTTTTTCAATAAGATCCTTCTCAATCTTTATACCTTTGTCGATAATTTCCTTAAATGAGTTATCATAAGCTAGACGTAGACTATGCATGACCTCAAGATGTAAGTTTTGTGAAAATATGTCTACCAAATTTTTGTCTAGTGAGTTGTGTTGAAAGTGACTTGGTAATGCTCTCCATCTCTGTAGATATGTAGTGAAACTTTCTCCATCATGTTTTTTGGCTTTGCACAAGTCAACAATGGTCAATTAATGCTCAATGTTGTACAAGAAATTCTTGACAAACTTTTATGACAAGTCATTCCAAATCGTAACCAGTCCTTTGGGTAACTTAAGTATCTAATATAAATCTTTCCCCTCTAAAATTCATGGGAATAATCAAATAAAGTACACATTACTATAAACAAACTCTTGTCATAATACAAAAAGTGATTGAATGTGTTCATGTGGGTCCCTCTATCCTTTATATTTATCAAACATTGGTGCCTCAAAATGAGATGGAAAGGGGTCTTGGAGAATATATATATCAAATGGAGATGGGAATATCTCATTCAAATTATATTTATTAACTCTATTATTCATCTCCAATCATGTCAAACTATCCTTCATAGAGTTCCACTCTGGCATGTTTGGTGCATTCATGAGTGGAAGATAATATTGTTGGGGTGGTATGTGCCCCTGTTTTTATTGTTTTTGGGGTGGTATGTTCCCCTATTATTTTATGGATTTCATAGGAATGTACATGCTATGATCCATGACTTGGTTTTGGTTTACTCCTTAACTCAAGTAGGTAAGTGGTAGATTCGTAGGAAGATGTTGCCTTGAATCAACTATATTTTACTTTTCTGGGGGAGTTCTTTATCTATTCACCATTAGATGTGTTTGTTTACATGAACTAGCCAAATCGTATTGAGGGATCTCCTCTATTTGAACTAAATGCTTGGGTCTCTGCATTTGTAAAGTGACAAGAGGTTCTTGACGATTAAAAAATGTGTGTTACATGTCTAGAAAAACATTTTACACAACCTCTTGTGTCTTATTCTGCTCATTTGAGATTCCTTGATAAATTGTTGAGTTCTTAATCAATGTTTGTTTCAAAGGTTCAATCACATTTCCTCATTATTGGGAAGCATCATTGTGGATTAAAGTAACAACTAGATAATTAGTTAAGTCTGTGATAAGCTAATCAGTATATCATTGACTTATTTTCTTCATCTTGTTGACAAGATCTTTATCCATTGGTTTTGAATCTATAGGTATTTCCTTACCCTTATTAGAGGAAGAAGGTATGTTTGTGTTTGAAATGTTTTGTAAAAGTTTCTCTCATTATTTTTCACCTTCACTAACTAAGGTGTGTAATCTATCCATAAGAAAATCTAAGGGTAGTCTAGCACTAGATTCTATCAACCTAAGGAGTGATTCATCTTGGTTCTCCTTATCTTCAGTATAATCCCCTTCGGATCCTACTATTGTAGGAATGTCCTCAAAGACAACACAATTTTATTGAATGCCATAGTAATGCTCCTCCTCATAGCTAGGGATGTAAGGGACCCCACTATGAGTGTAACCTTGATTCATGTCTAAAAAGGGTTAATACATTTAAATAGATTTGGATCAATGTTTTTCAAACATTTTAAACAAGGTATGGATTTTGATCTTTCTTCCAAACAAATGACCAAGGCACCAAAGGGACTATAAAATAAGGGTGGCATGGAACCACATGCAATTAGAAGAATGTGTTCATAAATTTACTCAACCTTTGGGTAAAGTTAAAATTGTATGAATTGGAAGAGTGTATGATAACTTGAAAAATCCTAAAGTGTCACTAGTACACTAAATTGTAGACTTTTGAGATACATCAATACCTCAAAGGCTAGTTCAAATTTGATGAGTTGATACTAGAAAACTAGAATAAATCCCTTTGAATTAAGAAGGAGACAATACAAACCAAGAAACTCCTGATGTGGAAACATGCTAGAATTACTAAGTATAAAACTAGAACTAAATGGGCAGCACAATGCTACCACATGGTAATAAGAATGGTATTATAAAATGTGTTCTAGGACTCAAAGTGTGAGTGATATGCAAGATTACTTGAGTTCAAATTTAACGATAATGTGATAATGAGTCTAGAAATGACCTTCAATCCAAACTTTAAATTGAACCCAAGTTCCCTTAAGTCAAGTGTAAATGGTGAACCTAGTTTAACACATCAAATTTATGAACTTAGAAAAGTGCAATTTCAAATTTCAACTATAAATGAAGGACTTAAAAAAAATTGAAAAATGGCCTAAACTCAAATGGGCAAGATAACTACACAAAAATAGATCTTATGACACAATTTTTTAGATGATAAATTTGAACAAGGAAAAGATTGATTTTTACTTAGATAACATAATGCCTCCTTGTTTAAGAAATTGTGGACAATGTATTTGGTTATGATCTTTGTTAACAAGTAACTTTTGACTGAAATCAAGACCAAGTACTCTAAGACCAAAAAGACAAAAATAACTAAGTAATCATCCTAAGCGCTAAACTGACAAAGTTGCATAATATTGTTGAAGTCTATTTTTTTACGTACACTTGAGAGAAAATTAAATGTTCATCCAAAATAAAAGTGCATTATATAGTAGGTTTTTTATACCCCCCTTCTCTCAAGTGACAATAGTATGACGTGGACCTTGGGGCATACCTCACATCAACAATATTTCCATGAAAAGTGGGGTTTATCTAAAACTTACAAGTTTGCAATCATCTTGATGGTTCCTATGTGTACTAATTTTTATGTTAACACATAATTGAAGCAACATGTCAATTGGGTCTACATCAAGTGACTTGTTGTTAAAAGGTCTAGTCCTTTTCACAACCACTACATCCATCACTGGATTAGTGCAGCATGATTTCCAAAATGATTATGCATCCTAGGCTTAGCCTCCTAATAACAGAGATAGTTTAACTTCTCAAACCACCATCCCAGTGGAGTGATCCCAATTTGTATATCCCACATAGAAAGGAGTTGAATATGATGCCAAGATATGAAACTCTAGGTCAAATATTCCCAATATAACTTATGGGAGGTGATGAAATCCCCCTCACAAGCCAAAATGCATGAAATGAAAAACTAAGTAAAAAGGATTAATGGTTGTTTCTAGATCACCCAAGCCATGTAGGTCTTGGGGAGATCCTTGACAACATCTTTTTTACACCTTTGGAGTAAGGTAAATTTATAATGAAAATGGTGTTTTTGATCCCATAAATTCCCTATAGGGGACTGGGGAGAGCATACATGTACAAATTCATTTTTGTTAAAATAATTATAATAAAACAAAAAATGATAATTGACATATTTAAAATAAAAATTTAAAGTGAGTTTATTTTTAAAGCACCAAATTGAAGTGTTTGGTGATGTTTTTTGGCCCTTTGGCCTTAAGTTACAAAGACTTTTAGAAAACAATCACAAACATTCAACATAAACATGCAAATTTTTCTTTAAGAACCAAATGAAAAGATTCTTAGTTCTTTTTAAGCACCAAAAAGGAGGTTAAAAAGACTAATTAAGCTCTAAAAGTTCACTCTCTTCACTGTCCTGCATAAAAATTATGAGAGTCTTGTTTATATTTGAAGCACTTTTGTAAATGAGACAAGCAACATTGGTTTAAGTGCTCTTGAGTTTGTGTTTTTTAGAAAGCACAGTGATTGCCAATGGTCATTATTGACCTCCATTGATTCCTATAGACCATCACTGATGGTTACCTATGAACCCTTAGGATATAATGTTATGCCTCAAAAATGATGTTAGGGTAAAATCTCTAGAAGTTAGGCTTTTGGATCAAATCTATATTCAAATTAGAGACTTATAAAACCCAAATTGTTAGAAACAAACTTGAGAAAATTCTCAAAATAAAAAAAATTAAATGTATTTTCCCTATAACCCAACCATGGGTAATTATTCCTAACCATCGAATATCATTAAGAACCATCGGCAGTCACTGTGTAACCTGTGAGTGAATAAAAACATGGGAAAATAAGCATAAAAATGTTTATAAAGGACTTTTTAATGAGTAAAATGTGAATTTAAAATTGCCATAACATCTTCCTTGTTGAAATGGATTCCATAAGTCCCACTAGGTGTACCAAGATGTAGAATGGATTACAAAGGTTTTTAGTCAATAAATCAATGAAAATGAATAAATAACTAAACAAACAAAGCCAACCTATTCGTGTGGGGTTTGCTAATGATAATGAAGAACAAATTGAAAGAAAAAAATTCTAGTTACCTTCCCAAACAGATTCCACCACCCAAAAGAAGATTCAAGCATGTTCTCCCCTTGATCTAATGCTCTTGTCTTTGTCAATAATGGATTCTTTGCTCCTCCATTTCCTCAAAAACACTATGCATAACCTAGGCTCAATAGAATAAATCTTTAATCTAGCCTATTAAATGAATCTTGAAATTAAAACATAATAATAAACAAAAAAATATGTCAAAACAATTTTGTATTATAACTCTACAAATTTTTAGCTTAATAAATGGTGTTCTATGCCCTTATATTTATATATTTTGGATATGGTCTTAGATCAACCATGACCATCCAACTCAAGATTGATATGTGTGGCCATGGATTAATCTAATATTTGAAATTAAATCTATAAATATTCTCATAATGATTTGGGAAGGAGAGGCATTAAGTAGGCATGGGTACCCATAATTTAGATATTTTATGCATTTATGGCTTATGCATGCCACCCCATAGATGATGTCACTAGGTGATGTAGTTATTGGAAATCAATTTTCAATATTAAAATAATCAATAACCTCCATAGAAAATCCACTTAAGCTCTTTATTTGAATCAATTAGCCTTAAACAAGATTAATCAATATTTGTGCAATTCTTTGGAAATTGGCCCTCAATTAATCAAAATGGTTATAAAGTCATATTACTATATCATAATTTGACTCAAAAATAATTGGAAAGTGATGTTAGATGTGTTGGAACTATATTCCCATTTAGGATGTTTCCAACACAAAAAATCAAAGGTACATGATGTGTACTAATGAATTAGAAGAAAAGAGTGATCCACAATGATCAACATTAAAAATCACATAAAATGCATTTCCCTATTGAGGGATACATTGGCCAAAATCAACACTTGTATATGATAATTTTGAACCATTTAGCGCATTTTTAGTGATTCTGATCTAAATTGGGCATTTGAGTGCAATTCGAGTAAGATTGATAATTTCAACACAAAAAGTGTTAGGAATTGGATGTCTACACCCCTCATATACAAATTTATGTATCAATAAGGTAGACACAAAGATTGTCATTCTTGTTTTGTATGTATATGATCTTTTGATTATAATAAGTTTAGATGAACTTGTTAAAGAAGTAAAGAATGACTTGAAGAAATCCTTTGACATGATAGATTTGAGGCTACTTCATTATTGCCTTGACTTAGAGATATGTAAAAGGAATAATCATACTTTTATCTCACAAATGAAATATGCCAAGATGCTCCTGGAAAAATATGGGACAATAGATTGTAAACCAATGTCAACTCTGATGGAAAAAGGTTTTCATCTATCTCATTTTTAGTAGTCACCTCAAGTTTATGAAACTCACTATAGGTAGCTTGTTTGGAGTATTATTACTTGTACTAGACTAGACATATGTTTTGTTGTCATCTATCTTTCAAGATTCATGCAAGAGCTAAAGAAATGTCATTAGGTCTTAGTGAATCATGTTTTGATATATGTTTGAGGTATATCTGATTATGGTCTAAAATACAAGGACTCAAATTTATTCTTCCATTGATACATAGACTCAGACTATGCTGGATCTATTGATGATTGGAAATTAACCTCAAGGCATATTTTCATCTTGGATCTAGACCAATTTTATGGATAAATAAGAAACAATCTATAGTTTCTCTCTCATCCATAGAGGTAGAATAACATGCTATACAAGGATCTATGTGCAAGGAAATTTGTTTACATTGCATTTTGTCTGACATAGACATTCTTAAACATAAACCACCAATACTTTTTATGACAATTAGGGTGTGTTAAATCTTATCAAGAATATATTAGTTTATGAGAGAGCCAAACACATTGATGTCTAGTACCACTATATTTAAGAAAAAGTGTTGAGACACCACATTCATCTCTAATATTACCCAACAGATTCATAGATAGTATATATACTCATCGAGTCACTTGGAAAGGTGAGATTTGATCTATTTTAGGGGTATATTTGTAAAAATAATGTAATAAAGGGGTGAATGATAACATATATAAATTTATTAAATTATTCATTTGATACATTACGATGAACTATTTGTAGTTTATCATAATAATTAGTTAGATAGTTACATAGCTAACTATTAGATGGTTACAAGGATTCAATTTGTGATAATTGACTTTTGTTCTATATAAATTACCCTTTGTGTTATCAATAAAATCATTAAAAAATTTCACTCCTAAAATTCCAACCTTTTTGTGCTATCAATGCGTAAAGAACTATGATGTTTTTTATCATCATAATGGGTGCAAAGGTCTCCTTATAATCAATTCCTTCTTACTGAGCATACCAATTTACAACAAATCATGCTTTGTATTTATTGATGGATCTATATGCCATGTATTCTATTTTAAAAATCCTTGCACCCAATGGGTTTATTTCCTATAGGAATATTAAGAAGTTCCCACGTCCTATTTTTTTTATCAAGGAATAATATTAGACACCCATGGATTTTATCCACTTAGGTTGACATAATGCCTCTTCAACTATCTATGGTTCAGTGCCATCAACAATTGAACTCATCAGTGATATATTAACCTCATTTTTCACTTGTATTTTTGTTCAAACTCTTGATGAAGTATCTTGAATAGATTTTAGGTGTGATTCCTTGATGGTTTTTTCTATCAATTTTGTACATTGATGTTACTATTGATTTGATGAAGAATTATATTCTAAATTTATAAGATCAACAAAAAATTATCCTTGCATTTCATCTTCATGTTGACAATATTCATCATGCTAATCATTTGACTTTGGAATAAAATTATGATAGATGGTTGGTTTTGACTCCTCATTATGTGTCAATGAGTCGAATGATGACTCATCAAAATCCATGTTTTAAATTTCATAAATATTCTATGTCTAAATATCCATGAGATGATATGACTTTGAGGTAGTAAAGTACCCTAATAGGATGCACTAGAATGTCTTAAAGTCAATCTTATTTATATTTTTAGTTGGGACATGCATATATGATATACAACCAAATACTCTTATATGGGAGATTGAAGGTTTATGACCAATCCATACCTATTTTGGTGTCTTAATCTAAGTATTTATAGGTTCCTTATTGAGAATATAAATGGTTGTTTGAACTACTTCTGCCCAAAATGGTAGCTCTAACTTCATAGTGGAAAACATTCAATGAACCATCTCCATGATAGAAAAAATACATCTCATCTATAATTCCATTTAATTGGGGGCATATAGGGAGTATTCAAGTGTTTTTTAATTCTAGGTTACTTAAAAAATGTTAATTACTACTTTTAAGTGAATTCCCCCACTTGATCTGAGTGCAAGAGATGAAGAGGCTTGTCTGATAGTGTCACAATAAGCTGGTGGAAGACCTTAAATGAGAAAAAGGCTTCATTATTATTATTGAGAAACAAAACCTAAGAATTTTGAGAGAAATAATCAATACAAATTTGGAAGTATGTGAATCCTTGAAAATTAGTAGGCATGGGTTTTCATAGATTAGTATACACCACATTAAGAGAGTCCATCGAATGAGATGAATTTGGATCAAATGGAACCCTATATTGTTTTCCTATAAGAAATTTAGGGTATTAGATCCCAAATTCATTGGCCACATAAGCTAAAGGTCAACATTAGAGATGATGGTTTGAATAAAATATTAAAACCCATGCCATTGGTGAGTGCTACATGGAAATGTCAAAGAAAATAAAACCATGTTTTTACAAGCGAAAGGCATGGGTCCATGTGGGAGTTTGACAGAGATTTTCATGCCCAAAACAACTTTTCACATTTGAAAATTGTGAATTTTAGTTATATCTCCCAATACCACAAAGATCTTGGTGGGATAAGAAAGTTTAATTTGCAAATTACAGCATATTATCCAACCTTTGAAATACATGTCAAAAATTTTAGCTAGGAATGTAATGTGCAAATACAAATCTAAAAATATAATTTTGAAATGGATTCTCAACTTCTCAAAGCCAAGTTTCAAATAAGAGAAGAGTGTTAACCTTTCTTCAAGAGTGGATAGATAAGGATCATGGAAGGAATTTTAGTAGAGAAGACAAGTCAAAGATCAAGTTGTTAATGTGAAAATTGTGTGTCCACCTCTCAAACCCACAACATGTAAGTCAAAATACTTTCATGGTGGGGAAAGCACATGGAAAAAGTAGATATGCAAAAGGTAATATGAATTTTTTTTGGGTGACTCTAAAGTTTGGAGGAAAAGTAAAGTGTGGGTCTATGTGGAAAGTAGCATAGCTTTCTAATGTAATTACAAATTGTAAATTGCAGTTGGACTTCCAAAACCCTTAACATGCCAAGCTAGCAAAGGCAAAAGTAAACGATAGAAAAGTGAAGGTAGAATGAAAATTTTCAACTTACAAATTATAGACATTCCCCCAGGCCCTTAGATTTAATATAATGTATATAAAATTCCAAACCCTATGACATTTTTAAAAGTCTATGGGAGGCATGCATAATGCCACATGTCCTCTACAAGTTAAGCAATGTTAAAGATGAATGTTACAAATGTTGTTTCATTTGATTGATAATGATGTAAATACTCATGGGAAGAGTTGTGGTTATAGTCTTAGGTCCACATGGTACATAATGTTTTAGAGTTTTTTTTATAAGCATAGAGCTATTATAGGTATCCCAAAGCACATGGATGTGAATTTTTCCAAAGCACATGATTAACAAGGTCATAAGGACATGAGATTGAAGTTGTAATAAAAGGAAATATAAACAATTTATTATATTCACTTGGATAAATACAAGTCAAGATCAAAAATTTCAAGCCAGATCTATTTGAAAATGAAGACCTACATGTTTTGGTGGAGGTAGATAATCTAGAATTGCTAGATCAGGGTTTGGGTATGCTCGATAAATTAATTATTCCTATATATGAAGGTAGAAATGAGCACAAATCAGTCCAACTAAGAGAGTTGGTTGCATTGAATTGCATAATAAGAGATTATGGCATCTATGGTCAGTGTGGTAATCCAAGCCATAAACAATACCCATGTCCAAACCATAATTCAACATTTGAGAGTGATGTTTTTTTTTTGGATATGTGGTGATGGTGGACATCTAACCATTGATTTCTGAATGAAAGGATCAACACAAGGGGACAAAATGGATGATGTTGAGTGAAATATGACTCCAAATGTAAGATGCATAAATCTAGAGCAACATGCCATGGAAGATATGTATATTGATTCATAAGATAATGATGGATTGTATAGTTTTTCTATGGTGAGATCTTGTTTATTGGAAATGTCCATAAAAGTAAAGAAATAGACATTTTCATTGGTAAATGGCTCAAATTTAAAAACATTGTGCATAGATATAGATTTTTGTGTTGAGGCATCAAAAAGAGAAAGAGTTAGATTCTAAAAAGAGCTTCTATAGGACACCTTACTAAATCACGCTGAATGGTTGACTAGGTGGAATTGCCAAGTGAGAAAATAACATGAAAAATGCAAATTTTGAATTTGTAAGTTGTAATAATAAGTCCAAACCCTAAAAATCTATTGATCAAATCAAATAGGAAAATAGTCAACTCAAATAGAGGTCTCCAAGAAGTTTTGAAGGAAAATGCAATTTTGTAATTTTGAAAATGTTTAAATTACAAATTGCACTCAAATTTATAGCATCCACAAGTTAGACATGAAGCCAAAGTTTAAGGTGAAAGTTTTCAAGTCAATTTCAATTTTGAGTTTTTTTAAATTTCAAATTACACTTCAAGTTCCCAAGTCTATAGAGGAAATTTTTAGGGGAACTGCAATTCCATATTGCAAGTTGCATTTTTGTAAATTACAAATTACACTTGAAGTTCTCAAGTCCATGAGGGAAATTTTGAGGGAAATTTTAGCTCCAAATTGCAAGTTAAATTTTTGAAAAATTCAAATTGCACTTGAAGTTCCCAGGTCCATAGGGGAAATTTTGAGGGTAGATTACAAGTTGTATTTTTTTAAATTGCACTTAAAGTTCTCTAGTCTGCAGGGGAACTTTTGAGGGGAACTATAACTCTAGATTGCAAGTTAAGAAATTTAAAATTATAAATTGCACTTGAAGATCCCAAGTCCATGGGCGAACTTTTAAGGGGAAATATAACTCCAATTTGTAAATTATAAATGTGCTACTAATTTTTGAATTTCTAACAACTTGTAAAGTTACAGTTAGGGGTCCAAAAAATTTTCATATAAAGGAAGTGAAAAATTACAAATGGGACCCAAAGTTACTCATAAGATTAAAAAAGGGTAAAATAATGCACTTATGTGTTAAAAAGTTTGGTGGCAAACTTGAAAATTCAAAAGGGAAAAAAGCAAATGTGGAAAAAACACATTGAAGTAAGAAGCTGAAAAGGTAAAATAAACTATGTCTTGCATTTTATAATACTTTTCTTGTATCAAATATCTCCATCAAAGGAATGTTTTAGGGTTTTTGAGGCCAAGGTTGGTCATTCTAAGCACATTTCTCAAATGGCCATGGATCTTACACAACTAGAGTATTACAATACAATCATCAAAAGGCTATGGGCATTCTTTGACATGTACAAGAGGAAAGGAAATTCTCCAGAAGTTTCCATATATGTAGATGAGTGGTCAAAGGCATAGCAAAGAGGTTACGCATGAAGATAAAGAGTTGGTTTTGTTCCCAAGGGAATATTCTCCCTCAAGCCCAAGTGTAGTGGATTTCTAGCCAAGTAAATTAAGGGTTTGTTTCAAATTTCATCAATACATGGATATGTAGTTGCTTTAATAACTCATTTGAAATATTTGGAGAAACTTGGTGGAATTTTTAGAGTTGATTGAAAGTTTTAAATATGTCAAATTGTAAAGGGGTAATAAATTTTTATAAAAATAGGGCTTTCCCTATTTTTAAAGGTTTTTGTTGGTTGTTGTTCTTTCTAGGTCTTAGGCTCTTTCAAATTTTAAGATCCTTGCTATGTGTATGTTTTATCTTTATTACCAAGATGGTTGAAGTTGTACAACCATTAGTAAGATCTGAGAGCATTATATATGTCTCCCATGTTCAAGAGAAAACTCACCATGCTTCTCCCCATGTGAACATTTTGAAACACTAATGTATGTAAGATTTTTGTTAAGATAATGGAAAATAACGATGATTTTTACTCTTTCATATTAATGAAATGCAAAAATATATTTTACATGCTCTATTTATTGGATATATGATTTAATGATTATTAATGGTTATCATTTTGGGCATAGATGTAGGTTATGATCCCCTCTTTGCATTATGATTTATAAATGTGTTGTTGATAACCTCTTAAGGGCATCCTAGGTTTATGGATTTGATAAGATAAAGCATTTAAAATTCTATTTATAGTGAATGATTTGATGTTTTAAGAATCATTTGAATATTTGCATTGTATTGGCACAAATGGATGCAAATCATTTCATTTAGTTTCCTTAGTTTGTCTTTCAATCTTCTACATTTTTTCAATGAATGATGTCATTCCTATTGAAGGAGTTCCTACTATTTAAAAAAACCACACCACCAGACCACTATCTTATAACTACTTAACTCAGCCTACCCTATTCTACCTTGAAAATAATATAGCTTTATGGATATTCTGAGTGTTATTTTCCTTGTAGATGCATAAATATTACATATGTAAAATGTGTCTATATTTTGTGCTTCAAATCCCAACATTGTAATCTCTCATTTGGCTCTAGGTTGTTAAAAATTTCATTTAAAATGAAGGTTAAAATCATATTTACATTTGTCTTTAATATCTTGTGTATGGAATAGAGAATTTTTTCATTCTGTGTGACAACCTTCCCTAGGTGAAGTGTGCAAAATTGGTTATGCCCTTTTCATGTTTATGTTTGTATGTGCCAATAATCCCCATGGAGATTGAGCTATAGTATCCCTCTATGCAAGCAAGCTACCCCATAGGTTCTCTCACCTTGGTTGAGCTAGAGCCAAAAGTAGTAGGGTGTTAACCATACCCTTTGGTAGTGCCTTCCATTCATTGTCTGTATTTAGTCCATCTTGATGCCAAACCCTTCCTTGACTATAATGACATATTTACAGGTTTTTAATATTTATTTTACATTCTATCTAAGTGTGAAAGGTTGATTGCAAGAGGTGTATAACTGAAAACTATCACAAATTAGCAATATTACCGAGGATAAGATCCTAACCACTTATGTTATTAGGGACTCTTGTAGAGAGTTGTATTTATCAATGTTCTCAAATTTCTCTGTCAAGAAATGTTTGATGCACTAACCTCAACTACTTAATTTTAGACAAAGTTTATTCATACTATCTCATGTGTTTAAAAGTTAAGGTTATTGAATGTTTTTTAATACTTTGGATCTTCAACTATGCAAAAATCAAATTGGCATTATTTCCAGGGATTAAACTCATATCCTAGCTACTTATGTTTTTAGGGACTCTTGTAGAGAATTTTCATTAATTCATGTTCTAAATTTCACTACCTATTATTTGATGATTTACTACTTCAGGATATCAACTACGGAACACTTCACTAGAGATGTTTCTAGGGACTTGAAAGATTTGCTAAATTGCCATCTATTCAATTTGTTCCAAAGAGTTGTGAATTTTTCATGTTTTAAGGTGGTTTCCCCTTTCGAACATAAATCTATATTTTTAGTATATTTGTTCTATTATCTCATCATTGACTTCAACAAAGTGTAATTTTAGTATGTATCACAACAAGTTTATTAACTATTATATTCTAGAAGTTTGATTATAGTGGAAACTATATCTTCTATTTTCAAGAAAGATCAGTGCCCATTTTTAATATCTTCATTTCAGCTTTGAGTGTTCTTTTTCTTGAAAAGATGAAAGGGCTGAGATCATCCTTCAAAAGTGACTCATCAAAAAAACTTATCTCAACCTTATGTAGTCATCAAAGAAGAAGGAGATAAATTTAGAGACCAATTGAAGGACAAAGTTTAGTATTAAAGGAGTGTTTGGACTATCAATATTCTTGTACTCCTAAAATTGTATTTATTTAAATTTCTATTAATAAAGATTATCATAGTTCTCCTAATCATTCAAAACCTTATATTCTAATTTATATCCCAACACCTTCTCAACTAGTTGAATCTCCTCCTATGTTTAATCCCCCAAGTCCACCTCACTCACCTCCTCACAACCCTTTATCATCTGATCTTGAACCCATCATTGATGCAATAATTAGGCATTGGGATCAAGATGAAAATGAACTTCCTACATTCAATATTTCCATATTTAGACCAATTAAATTTTATGAAATGGAGGGATATCCTAATGAAGTAAGTAACCACCTTCCAAAATTTTAACAAAATAATATAGTGACTGTGATCAACATTTGAGGCCATTTCATATTATCATTTAATATTATGAGGTTTATCATGAGGTCATTTACATTAAACTATTTGTGCACATGCTAGAATAAGATGATCATGAGTAGTTTAATTTCTTTCCCTATGGATGCATAGATTCATGGGAAGAAGTGAATAATGTTTTCAAAATTTACTCTGGTGATAGGATTTATCCTTGTTTCCTTATTACTAAATTTGAAAACATTAGGAAGACCCTTAAAGAGTGTGCAGGATTTCAATATATGGTTTAATAAGACCATGATGAGGCTGCCTAAAACATCAAACCTAGTGATACATCTTATTTGATTAAATATTTTGATGCATTTGATAAGAAGGTAACCTACTATTTGAGGGACACGATCCTACAAACCTGAGGTTAGAATTCAATATGGCCATCTAAATTCAAAACAATATAAAGGTTATGGGTAAGCCTATGGACAAGTAGGCTGATGTGAAGTTGGTTAATATTGAAAAAACTTAGTCCACTAAGGTAGCCAACCTTGAGGAGACTATGAAAATTTTTGCCTTTGCTATTAAAGAAATGTCATACAAGTTGGCTAGGGATGAGAAAGGGTTGCCTCATGGATATACAAGTCAAGAGAGAACTCAAAACCATAATAAATCATAAGGGAGACCTTCATTCCATATTAGGCATAATGATAGAGGAAAGACACCTACCAAAAATGACAAAAATTAGAATAGAGGGGCTGAAAAACAAGTGTCTGATTCATTAAATGCCAAAGTGAATGTTTCAAATTATGATCTTGATATTAATTGGTGTGATACGTGTTTCCTTCCCCATCCTCTATGTGATACTACTAAATGAATGAATGAAAATGCAAATGAATCTAAGTCTACATTTGAAGATGATGAGGTTTTGATGATTGATTATCAAGTCTCCTGAACTAAGTTATCTTCCTCCATAGAATTGTTGAGTGCTAATATTATTGATCAATTTTGAAGTGTAGTACAAAAGGTAGGTGTCCCAAATTTAAAAGTGTTTTATGATGTTAGAAGACACAAACATATGATCACCCAATCATGATTTTAAATTCTTATGATCCATGATGATTAAGAAATATGATAGGGGAATTCATTCAATTGAGGACAAGAAATTGCTAATTAACGTATCAGTTTCCCAAGAGAAATAATAGAGTTTGAGAAGTAGGCAACTCTTTCTCCTCAAGACACTACCCCTACAAATCCAATATTAGGGGATGCAAGTAAGGAAATAAAGAAAACTATAACAGTCCCTAATTCTTCCAAGTTAGCACTTATTTCCCAAATAGTCAAACAAAGAGCTACTCTAGTCAAGAATATAGTACCCTTACTATCTAGTATTTCTAATGGTGTAAGTGATGTTAGAACAAATTCACTTTTGAATAATGTTATTAAAAATGCTAATTGATCCCATCTTTCTCCACCTCTAGCTTTGAATGATTATATTTCATAAAAAAGTGTTGTCACCTTATTGTTAATACTCCCCTTCCTTAGTATAACATGTGGGATATGGCTCAAGTGTTGTGTCAACTAAAAATCACTGTGCCACTTTTTGAGTTATTATGATTATTATAACATAGGAAGATGGCATTTAAAAATTTAGAATTTGGTTAGAGTAAAACTAAAAATGAAATGATTCCACCCCAAACACTTTCAGAAGATGATGAAGAATTAGATGAGGTTGTTGAACCAGACTTAGAGGTTTATTTGGGGACTAAATTGGTAGAAAGTTAGTTGAATGTGGATCCATTTTACATAACCCTACTGATTAATGGTTTTATTTTTCAAAACTATATGTTTGACTCTAGAACCCCTTACAATGTGATGCATGTGGGTGTTCTAAATGAGCTTGGAGTCAAAATAACATCTACCTTTGGAAAGTGTATGCCATGGGTTCATTAGAGATGCCAGACAAGTTAAAGGTTTAGTAGTATAGTTAGCAATTCATCTAGGTAAGTTTTCAAATATGGACGTGGTAATAGTGGACTGCTTGCCTAAGTGGGGGATGTTACTATCACAAAAATGAGCTACCAGCATGCATAGAAGTGTGAAAATGACCTTTATTATGCCACCACTCCTTTGGAGGGTAAAATGGTTAGAATTTATATGGATCCTGAGATGTTCCATGTACTAGAAAATTTGTAAAGAGCTCTAAATGAGGTGATGTACATTAATGTAGAGCTGGGTAACTTTGTTGGTAAACTGGATGTTGTTGAATAACTAACTATTTTTGATGCTAGATTTGATAAAGAAGGTGTTATTTGAAGAATATCATCTAATGGGGCATACTCCAATCTTGGAAATAGATATGGGGTTGTATTATATGTCCCTAATGGGAAATGTTTTACTTTGAGTGCATGAATAATACTACTGAGCATGAGGCACTCTTTCTTGGTTTAAGAATTTCCCATGAACATAGAATTACAAGTCTGATTGTAAAGGGTGATTCCAAGCTAGTGGTTAAGAAAGTCCACAATGCTTATGCCACCAAAAATAAAAGGTTGAAACAATATAGAAATGTTATATGGGATTTTCTATAATTATTTGATGCTTTTAATATTTGTTATCATGATAAAAGTTTCAATGAAGAAGCTAATAGACTTGTAGTGTTGGGTACTCAATTTGAAATTGAAAATATGAACCCTCATTATCAGTATCAGGTGGAGATATTTGTTAGAACTTCAATCCCAAAAAATATTCATCATTATCAATTTTTTATGATGATGATTAGATTATAACATTTTTAAATTATGAATCTAAGTTTCAAGATCAGCTCATAGACTTGGAATACATGATTCATGTTTGTGATGGAAAGGAATCCTTGTTAGGGAAATATACGATTTGGCTAAAGACAAACACTCTCCCTAGGGGATTGGTGAGTTTAAAAGCATCTTTTGATGGATCAGACCAAATTAATACTAGAGACTCATTTATATCAAAGATTGTGATTGAGTACAACTTGGACTCTCATGAGAATCCAAGGAAAGTATAGTTGGGTACTCACCTAAGTGTAGTAGAAAAACAAGATTACATGTAGCTACTAAAAAAGTACTAAGATTATTTGGCTTGGTCTTATTCTGAGTTGAAATCATATAGGGAAGATTTATTTTAGCATGTTATCCTATTACATCTTGATAGCAAGTCTTTCAGGTTGAATAAAATCTCTATTAACCCCATCTTCACCACCAAGATGTGGGATGAGTTAAAAGATCTAAGGGATAGTGGAATTATTCATCATATTAGATATTCGTCATGGGTGGTGAACTTAATCTATTTATGAAATAAAAATGGTGACATCCACTTCAGTGTGGATTTATAAAATCTAAATAAGGCTTATTTAAAATATAATTGCCCCTGCCATAATATGGATAACATATTACAAAGTATCACTATATCATAAATGTTATCCACATTAGATAGTTTTTCAAGGTACACCCAAGATCACATTTACAACAACCTAGGGCATGTATGTCCATATGAGGATGTCTTTTGAGTTAATGAATGCTTGTGAAATGTCTCAGTGAGATATAGATGTTGCGTTTGAAGGGATAGTTAATAATTTCATAGTTGTATATTAGGATGACATTACCATTTACTCAAAGAATAGAAAAGAACATTTGGAGCATTTAGATAAAGTGTTCATTATATGCAAGTAGTTTGGCATTTTAATTAATCCTAATAAATGTCACTTTGGATTATAAAAGGCCAAGTTGTTGGGACATATAGTGTCTAAGTTTGGTGTCATGATTAACCCCAAAAGGGTGGAATCCATTGACAAAGTTCCTATCTCATAGTCCAAGCTAGTAATTTAGTCTTTCTTTAGAAAAATTATCTTCATAAGAAGGTTGTGTCAAATTTTGTAGAGATCACTCTACCTATTAATTCCATGTGGAAGAAGGACCAAACCATTAAGTAGGAGGATATAGTCATGTAAGCATTCAATTATATCAAAATAACCTTAAATTATATCCCTATCTTGGCTAATCTTGATTACACTAAAGAATTTAAAATATTCTCTTTTTCATCCCATAATATCATAGTTGTTGTCTTGTTGTAAAATAATGAAGATGATCATGAAAAACCCATAACTTTCTTTAGAAAATCTATGAAAGGTTATAAGATAAATTACACCATCATGGAAAAATAAGATTTAAATATATTTAAGGATATTAAGATGTTTAGGCCTTATATTTTGAGTTCAAATATTTTTGGATACATCTTGCATATAATGATGAAGTGTATTTTAACTCAGATTGATGCATCAAACAAGAGATGTAGGTGGGTCAAAAAGCTATCAGAGTAAGACATGGATATTTAGACAACTAAGATGGTCAGAGGGATGAGTCTATTCAAGCTTATGGATGAGACTAATTTGCAAGTCATTGAGGTAAACAATGTTGTTTTTAAAATTGATGATTCTTTGAGTGAAATTAGCTTATCGTTGTGGTATAAAGACATTGTTTATTATTAAAAAAAATTGAATTTTCCCCCTGACTTGGGTAAGAATCAATGGAGAAATCTCAAACCTTTTTTCCAAAAAAACCTCCTAACTAAAATTGGATTGGTATGGAAGAATCCAGATGGGGATATCATAATATGCCTGGTAGAAGAACAAATTGTTGATTTGATTGAGGATTTCCATAGTAGAGTATGTGGTGGCCACTTTGTACCTAAAGTCACAACTTATAAAATTTTGAGACTTAGTTATTGGTTGCCAACATTATTCAATAATAATATTCAAAAAGTTAGAAAATACAAAAGATGTCAACACTTTGCTGGAAGGTTGAAATCTTCTAGTTCTCTTCCCTTGCAACTTGTAATGATTGAAGACCCATTTAGACAATAGGGAATGGATTTCATTGGGGAAATAACTAATTTTTAAATCACTAGACATATATGGATATTATTTATAACTAAATTCTTCACAAAATAGGTTGAAGCAATACTTACCAATAAGGCCACACACTGGGTGATTATGGACTTTCTATTGAATCATATTATTTATAGATTTGGTGTGCCTATTAAGGTAATTGATGATAATACCATGAGATTTAGATATAAATATTTGGTTGCATTATGTAAAGAGTATGAGATCACATTGAATTATGCTTCTAATTAAAACCCTTAGGGGAATGGGAAAGTAGAATCCAGTAACAAGAACTTGTTCAAAATCATTAGTTGAATTTTATAGGAAAACAAGAAGAAGTGGGATGAAAAACTAAATTTTTCCTTGTGGGATGATAGGATTACACCTAAGAGAGCTATAGGTAAAATATATTTTGAGCTTGTGTATTTATTTAAAGTTGTTTTGCCTTTGAATTTGTAGTTTTTAATTTATCAGTTCATCAACAACTAGAAAAAGATGAGGAAATCAACTACTATGAAAGTAGAATGAACTAGATTATTAAGCTTGATTAAATTAAATGACAAGCTTATGAAAGACACCTCAATTTTAAGGAAAAAATCAAGAGAATATTATATATGAAGGTTTATCTGAGAATTTTTTAAATAGGTGTTATGGTTTTACTTTGGGACAATAGGTATGAGGATAAATGCAAGCATGGTAAGTTTGACTCATTGTAGATGGGCCCCTATTCTACTGACTACAAAATTGGGCAACATACATTCTTATTGAGAGACCTGGATGGTGAGATACTAGGGCGTCTAGTTAATGGTGGCATCTAAAACACTTCCTTGACTACGTTCATGATTATGTAAAGTATTATATAGTGTATAATTTTGTTTTATTGTTTTGTTACCCCTCTGTGGTGGGCCTTATTTGTACAGTTCCTTTTGTCATTTTTTTTCATGTGTTTATTTTTAGATCTCCATAACCTATTTTTGTCAATTTTCCCTTATCTAATTGAACATCTATGGGTGTTTTTTTCTAAATTTCTAAAGTTTTGACTTCGTGGACCAAATGATTGGAACCTGGTCTTATTTTCTAGGGTTCTTTCCACACCCAAAAGGGGTGTACATCTCTGAGTGGGAGCCAATGTTAGTGCCCAAATATGTTGGCCATGTAAGCTAAGGGTCCATATTGGAGATGAATTTTTTAATAAAATATTAAAACCCATGACATTGGTGAGTGCCATGTGGAAAGGTGAAAGAAAATAAAACCATGTTTTTACAAGGGAAAGTTGTGGGTCCATTTGGGAGTTTAATGGGGATTTTAATACCTAAAATAGCTTTGCAAATTTGAAAATTATGAAATATAGTTATATCTCCCAATCCCACAAATATCTTCATGGGATAATTAAGTTCAATTTGTAAATTGAAGAATGTTATTCAAACTTTGAAATATATGGAAATTTTAGCTAGGAATGCAATGTGCAAAATTCAAATCTAAAAAGTACAAGTTGTAAATGGATTCTCAACTTACCAAAGCCATGTTTCAAATAAGAGAAGAACATTGACCTTTCCATAGGAATAGATAGTGAAAGAGCATGGTAGAAATGTTGGTAGAGAAGACATGTTAAGGGGAAGGTTGCTGATGTGAAAATTGCATGTCCACCTCCTGAACCTATAGCATGTAAGTCTACTAAATTACATGGTGTGGAAATCACATGCCAAAAGTAGATATTCAAAAGGCTTTATGTATATTTTTTGAGTGTGTTTGAAGTATGTAGGAAGATTAAAGTGTGGGACTATGTGAAAATCAACAAAACCTTTTGACATAATTGCAACTTTGCAATTTCAAATTGTAAGTTATGGCTAGACTTTCAAAACCCATAACACACCAAACCAATAAAGGAAAAAGTATATGGTAGAAAAGTGAAGGGATAATGCAAGTTTTCAACCTAAAAATTATAGATAATTCCCCTAGGCCAATGGATTTAATAAAATGTATTCAATTCTCCAAAACCTATGACATTTAAAAAGACCATAGGAGGCATGAATAATGGCATGTGTCCTCTATAGGCTAAGAAACACTGGAGATGAATGTTCTAAATGTTGCTACATTTGATTGATAGTGATACAAATTCTTATGGGAAAAGTGGTGGCTATAGAGTTAGGGAAACATGGTGCATATTATTTTAGAGATTTTTTATAAGCATGGAGCTACTATGGGTATCCCAAAGTAGGTAAATGTGAATTTGTCCAAAGCACATGATTAATAAGGTCGTAAGGATGTGGGATTGAAGATATAGTAGAGGGAAATATAAATGATTTTTTACTTTCACTCAAATAAATACAAGGCAAGATCGATAGTTTTAATCCAAATACATTTTAAAATGAAGACTTACATGTTTTGGTAGAGGTAGATAATCAATAATCACTGGATCAGGCTATGACTATACTTGAGAAATTAATTATTCCTATAGATGAAGGCATAAATGAGAATAAATAGACCCAATTAAGAGAGTTGGATGCATCGAATGGAAAAATAAGAGATGATGAAATCTGTAGGTAGTGTGGTGAGCCAAGCCATAGATAATAAATATGTCCAAACCATAATTCAACATTTGAGAGTGATTTTTTGTGTCAAATATGTGGCGATGGTAGACATCCAACCATTGATTACCCAATGAAAGGATCATCATAGGGGGCTAAAATGGATGATGTTGATAAAAATATCACTCCAGATGTAAGATGCATAAATCTAGAGCAACATGTCATGGAAAGATATGCATATTGATTCAGAAGATAATGATGGATTGTACTAGTTTTTATATGGTGAGATCTTATTTATTGGAAATGTACATAAAATCAAGGTAATACAAATTTTCATTGGTAAATGACTCAGATCTGAATACATTATGCACATATATAGAATCTTGTGTTGAGGCATCAAATAGAGAAAGAATTGGCTTTAAGAAAGGGATTCTACAAGATACTTTATTAAACCAGGCTGAATGGTCAACTACATAGAATTCTCAAGCAAGAAAACAACATGAAAAATGAAATTTATAATAATCATTCCAAACTTTGAAAATTTAGCTTTAAAAGAAAGTGGAATAAAAGTCAACTCAAATGGAGATATTTGTGAAGTTTTGAAGGAAAATGCATTTTTACAATTTTTCAAATATGCAAATTGTAAATAACACTAAGATGTCCACCACCCATAAGTCAAAATTCAAGGTAGAAGTTTTCAAGTCAATTACAATTTTCATTTTTTGTAAATTTTAATTTGCACTTGAAGTTCCCAAGTCCACGAAGGCACTTTTGAGGGGAAATACAAATCTAGATTACAATTTGCATTTTTATAAATTAAAAATTACACGTGAAGTTCCCAGGTCCATGGGGGAACTTTTGAGGGGATATGTAACTCTATATTGTAAGTTAAATTTTTACAAATTGTGAATTACACTTGAAGTTCCCAAGTCCATAAGGGAACTTTTGAGGGGAAATGCAACTCCAGATTACAAGTTACATTTTTTTAAATTACAAATTTCACTTGAAGTTCCAAGGTCCACGGGGGAACTTTTGAGGTGAAATTTAACTTCAAATTGCACATGGAGATCCCAAGTCCATGGGGTAAATTTTGAGGGGAAATCCAAATCCAAATTTCATATTTCAAATGTGCTACTGACTTATGTATATTTTCCAACTTGTACTGTTGCAATTAAGGGTCCAAAATCCTACCATATGAAGCAAGTGCAAAATTACAAATGGGACCCAAAGTTCCCCATAAGGCTAAAAGGTTAAAATAATGCACTTATGCATTAAAATTTTTGGTGATAACCCTAAAAATGAAAAAGTGAAAATATTAAATGTTGAAAAATCACATTGAAGTAAGAGGCAAAAAAGGTAAAATGAACTAAATTTTGCATTTTCTAATACTTTGCTTGTATCGAATATCTTCATGGAAGGAAGGTTGCATGTTTTATGAGGCCAAGTTGGGCCATTCCAAGAATTATTATCAAATGGACATGGAACCTACACAACTAGATTATTACAATACAATCATCACAAGGCAATGGGAATTCTTTGGTGTGCACAAGAGGAAGGGAAGTTTTCCATAAGTTTATAGATATGCAAATGAGTGGTCAATGGCATAGGGAAGTGACTACACATAAAGACAACGAGTTGGTTTGTTCCTAGGGAATATTATCCCTCAAGCCCAAGTACAATGTATTTATAGCCAAGAAAATAATGGGTTTGTTTCAAATAAAATAATTACATGGATAGGTAGTTACTTTAATGATTCCCTTGCAAGAGCTAGATCATTTTGGTGGAATTTTTAGTATTGATTGCAAGTTTCCAATTTTCAAATTGTAAAGGGAAAGAGGAATTTTTATAAAAAGAGGGATTATCCTCTTTTTAAAGGTTTTTATTGGTTTTTCTCCTTCTAGGTCTTAGGCTCTTTCAAAATTTGAGATCCTTGCTATGTGTATGTTTTGTCTCTCTTACTAAGGTAGTTGCAGTTGTATATCCATAAGTAATATTTTAGAGCATTGTATATATTTCCCCTATTCAAGATCAAACTCACCATGCTTTTCCCCATGTCAACATTTTAAAACACCAATTTATATAAGATTACTTTTCAATATAATGGAAAATATCTATGATTTTTACTCTTTCCTATTAATGAAATGCAATAATATATTTTACATGCTTTGTTGATTGTTTATCTACTTCAATACTTATTAATGGTTGTCATTTTGGACACAGATCTTGGTTATAAACCCCTCTCTACATTGTGATTTCGAAATGTGTTATTGATAACCTCTTAAAGCAACCCTGGGTTTATGGATTTGATAGGAGAAATTATTTGAAATTCTACTTGTAGTGCATGCTTTGGGGTTTCAAGAATCATCTAAATATTTGCATTGTATTATCACCAATTGGTGAAAATCTTTACTATTAGTTTATTTAGCTTGTCTTTTAGTCTTCTACATTTTTCAAATGAATGATGTCATGCCTATTGAAGGAGATCCTATTGTTTTAAAAAACCACACCACATTATTATAATTACTTAATTCATCCTACCCTATTCTATCCTACAAATAATACACCTTGTTGAATATTCTAAGAATTATTTGCTTATAAATACATAAATATTACATATATAAAATGTGTATATATTTTGTGATTTAAATCCTAGCATTACAATCTCCAATTTGGCCCTGGGTTATTGAAATTTTCATTTAAAATGAAGGTTGCAATCATATTTACATCTATCTTTAGTATCTTATTTCTGGTGTAGAACATTTGTTCATTTCATGTGAAAACCCTTCTTAGGTGAAGTGTGTAAATTTGGTTATGCCCTGGTCAGATATGTGTTCTTATATGCCAATAATCCCTATGGATATTGAATTATAGTATCCCTCAATGTAATAAAGCTACCCCATGGGTCCTCTAACCATATTTTAGGTAAAGATATACGTATTAGGGATTTAAAAATACCCTCTATCGATGCCTTCCATTCATTATCTATATTCAATCCATCCTGATGCTAAACCCTTCCTTGACTATAATGACATATTTGTAAGTTTTTCATCTTTTTTTCCCATACCATCTAAGTGTGAAAGGTTGAGTGCAAGAGGTGTACAACTGGGAACCAATATAGGGCATAAAGGTAAAAAATGGGAATGTTGACGAGGAACATGTGCCATTGCCTTAGAGCTGAATTGTTATAGGGTATTAGAAGAAAGGTTCCCATATCGATAATGCTAGAGGGTAGTACATTTTGTCATATAAGTGGAGAGAAAAAGCGTTAGATGAAACTACATCTAGTTTAAATAAATAATCCTTAAAAAAACCTCTAGCAATTACCCTACCTTCCCATGAGATGAGATAGTATTTAATGTCATTCATGATCAATAAATCAACCTTAAGTTTATAATGCAAGTATTGAATTACAAATAAGAGATTTTTTGTCAAGATAAGGACACATAACACCTTTGTGAGAGTAAAAATTCTCATCTTAAGAGGAACAATGATAGTTATAATTCCTTCTAAAACATACTCTATATTATTTGTGATATGAACTTAATCTCTAATGGGTCTATTACTTAGTTAATGAAAGAGATCTTTTCATCCTATCATATGTTTATTGGTGTATGATTTAATCAATCAAACATTGATCACTAGTGATGAATTTTGGGAGACAATAACTACATTCTTATATTCCTTGCAATTTGATTTTTCTGTTACCTCCTACATAGATGCATCATCTTTTTCTAGTTACTTTAGTGTCGTTACATGTACTTGATACTTCCATAACCAATGATGAGGACATTTTTTTGATTCATGGGAATCATATCGACTAGATGTGCCTAAATCAAGGCATTATAGGATTAATTATCGCTATCATTAGCATTTGTGTGATATATATGACACCATTGTTTCATTATCTAAGACTTTGATTGATGTTTATGTTGTGTGAGTGGTCTTTATTGGAATGTTTGACCATGATAATTGGAAATAAATGATTTGATTAAAACTTATCTTTCACTAACTAAATGGTTTCTTCTTATTGGAACATATTCACCAGGTCTTCAAAAGACACTTCTTTCTTTTTAATGTTAAGTGTTTTGACAAATGTTTAAAATCAAAAAGGAATATCTTTTAGAGTGATCATGAATAATTTTTTATCCTCTATATTTTCACCAATTGCAAGTAGTTCTATGTGATGTTATGCCACCCAATGTAATAACTCTTCAAATTTATCACTATCTCTCATACTGAGTGTATGAATATTTTATTAGAGATAGAGGATCTTTATTTGGTTATTTACCTCATAGATAATATATAGAATGTCCAAATCCTCCTTTGATGTTGATTCATCTTGACCATGTTTTTGAACCTAATTAGTGATACTGAGTGTAACCAACATCATGGATTTGGAATTAAATCATTCATACTTCATCTAATCATCAACTTTAGTTAGACATTTCACATTAGTAGTGAAAATTCCCTATAATCATTTGAATTAAATAATCATGGGAATATTTATCTTACATATTGCATAGTTTGTCCTTTTTAGGATTTGGACATCATAAAAAAGTAACTTTTGCAGTGACATATTTTTTGTTTCTCCTTTAATTCTGTAAATTATTTACAAATTGATAAAATCAAATGAAACAAAATATTTTATTGATTCAATATTCTATATATAATAAAATGAACCTCATAAAAGGTATCTGTCACCTTTGTAAAAGTTTCAAACACAATATCAAACCTTTCAATGGCCAAGGTACCTTTTATTCAAAGGCAAAATTTGTTGTTGTTGTTGTTGTTGTTGTTGTTGTTATTATTATTATTATTATTATTATTATTATTATTATTATTATTATTATTATTATTATATGCTTAGGTCAGTAAAAAGTGTTTAATAATGAAATGTGACATCTGGGTTAGATATATAGTGATCACTTGTGAGTGTGTTCTTCTTTGCATTCATCATATGTAGCATAGCCTTCTTCCATGTTGGCACTTATCTTATTTTATTGAAACTGTAAAGTCAGTATAACTCACTCAGGGAAATATTTTAAATATGATCTTGTGCATTAAACTACTCAAACATCATCCTTGGTTGCTGCATTATTTTTATTTTTAAAATTGTCATCCCAAGGTGGTCACCAACTGAAAGAGAAAAATAGAGTTCAAATGTAGACATTCCATAGTCACTGATCTCATACTAGAATAAAGAAAGTACATGCTTCAATGTATTTCATTGATAGATAGGGTGATTATACACAAGAAAAAAATAGATAGAACATAACTATCCTCAAACATAACTACCTCAACCATAGATTAACAACTACATGGTTTTTATTTTAAATAATGTAATACTTAAAATTATGCTAACAGTTTGATTGATGAAGTAACTATTTGTATGAATTACTAGTGAACAAAAATTTAGATAGATACCATAATTTATACATAAAAAATTGATCAATAAATGAGGATGTATTGATAAATTTTATTAATGAAATTTAGGATTTACTACCTAGAATAAATACAAAATGTAGTTAGTAGGATCCTATTTTTAAGAATATGTAATAAAAATCTGGTTAAGTTTCGGTTACACTTGAGAGTGATCTATCATTAGCCAAATATAATAATAATAATAATAATAATAATAATAATAATAATAATAATAATAATAATAATAATAATAATAATAATAATAATAAATGTAACATGGGGGAATGTTAACACTACAATTGTACTCAAGTAAAGTTTACAAGTTTTCTAATGAATTAATTCATTGGAGAGACACATTAAAAATTCTTGTATACTTGACACTATAAAATATTTTCAAGATACATGTGTGCATGAATAAATAACTAAAACATAGTAGATGATGCACAATGCACATAAATCATAAAAAAAATAACATATGAAAATGAGATAAATAATGATACACGTGTAAAAGAATTTTTTATGATTTTTATAAATTATCATGAGATAAATGACATATGAAAATGATTTAATGTGGATGTCTAATAATTTTTAGGTCCTGATTTTGGAATTTTAGAGATATTTGAAACATTAGAAATATTTGTACACATTTTCATGTTGAAACAAGGACTATAAAAACTAGGAGATAAAACCATGGGTTTGAAATTAGAAGAAAAGGAAGGGATTTGAATAATTTTAAACATGTGTCAAGGTAAATTATTCATTGAGTATGATTTCATGGCCATGTATGAGTAAAACTACCCCACTATATATGCAAAGAAGTATATAGTGGAAACGATTGTACATCCTCATGTCATCAAAAGTACATTTAATAAAGTATATAATCACATGTATGAGCAATATCATAAAGAAAATAAATATATTTCATGGATAAAAATGTTTTGTAAATTGAAATTGAGTATAGCATCAAAAAAATTGGATGTATGAAGAATCTATTTTCTCAAAATTTTAATTAGTTGTGTCAAAATGCTATATTATAGAACCGACTAGCTCAAGACTATAATGAAAATGAATATTGATTATTTTTGGTCAATATTGTTTATGATGTAAAATGAAATTTTATCTATTTAAACTATGAAAATAACATGCTAAATGGTAAAATTTGGTATCATAGGCCATTATTGTGGATTGTTCAAATATAAGAACTATAAAATAGAGCCAAGGGATAGAAGATTGATCAAATTAATCATGTGTAAGAAGTGAAATAATAGTATGTGAAGAAATAAACATGATATGTGTATGAAACTTTTGATAACAACCAATAATCCCATTATTGTGATGCCCACGTGTATCTTTTATGTCATCCAAAGAATCATATAATTCTTATGCATAATCATGATCAAAATCATTAATGTATTCATCATCTTGGTAGATAAATAATGTCTTAGGCTTATCTTTAAATCATGATATGCTACTTTGATAATATTTTGTATTTGTTTATGAGAACCGAACTATACCATATATAATATTTAGCTTCATGTTGTTTTTTTCCTATTTTATACAAGAAAGAGAATTAGTTTCTACTTTGATTTATTGACTTGAAGATGTAACCATAGATTTGTCTTTATCTTGTTCCTCTATGCATGAATTATATATGGTATTTGAATCCATAGAAACAATATCTATACCATTAGACTTTTAAAGAACTTTTTTTTAACATTCTTCATGACAAATGTTTTCATAAATATAATTTTTATCTTCTGTTGATTATTTTTTTAAACTTCTTTCTTTTTTAATGTTTTGTGAGTAGGTTATCCTTTTTAATCTTTCTCATTTGTAAAATATATGATTTTAGCCTTTATTTTTCATCTTGTTCTATTTTAAATAATTAGTGCTCTAATTTTTCCATTTGTTCTAATTTCATTTCTTTTAGGATATGCAATCATAGAGTGAGTAAGTTGCTTGATTTATTTATCTAGTTTAATATCACCACTATAAATGATACTTTTAATTTTGTTCTTCAAAGACAAATAATTTTCTATATGATGCCCACTCATTTTATGATATGCACAATAGTATTTTGATCTCTTGAAGGATGTTTAGGAGGTAATGTGATAAATTTGTTTCAAATAGCATCTCTTTGAATAGTAAACTAAATCTAACTAGGTTTTTTAGTATACTTTTTAATTAATATATGGATATGTATGATTCTATTTAACCCATACTTTAAATGAAATCTTTTGAGTATAAAAATATATATATGATGTAGATATATGATTTATATTGGCATGATCTAGATTCAACATGTATGTGATCTTATTTTCCAATGATGTGGTCCTTAAACTAAAACATTTATTTTTATTTAGAAACTCTTCTATGAATGTTCTCATAGTGATTATTTGATTTTCATTGGATTCAAAAACACATGCCTTAGGTACTTCTAATTGAATATGAAAACAAACAACATCAATAAAATCTATGTAAATTGGATGGGTTTTAAGAAGGAAATGTTGGTTTCATTCATGATGTAGTGGCCTATAAATTTGGGTGTTACCAACATTAACCACAAAATCTAATATAAGCGATGAATGAATAATGGGGATAGGATGTTAGCTTTGATAACCTTGAGAGATAAAAGGAGGAATAATAAAAAAAGGTATTGATATTTTTCATATGTTGTTTTATCCTTATTAGATTTTATTTATTTAATTACATAAATATTAATTATATTTATTATTAGTGGAATACAACATTTCAAGAAAAATAGGAAAGTTTGAAGAAAAAAGTCTTCAGCGATTATAGCCATGTATTATTTATAGATTTAAAAGAAAATAATAGCAAATGGAAATTTATGCCTTAGAAAAAGGATATTTTTGTGTATGGAGATTATTAAATTAGATTCAAATCCAAGGTCAAAATAATGTTTTTTTAGTGTTAGATATTAGATCTGAGGTCAAAATAAAGTAATTTCATTGTTAGCTATTAGATCTAAGGGTGAACAAAAATTATTTGTGTCTGGTATTAGATCCAAAAAAGTTATTTTATTGTCATATACATAGGAATTTATCAAAACCCTAAGATAAATTTTTAAGAAATGTTAGAATAAAATGTATCGATTAACCAATATGTTTTTATCAAAATTTAGAATTAATTGGTGTATTATCTCAAATTAAGATGAAATTAATTGAAAGATAGAAAATTTTGTAAGTAAATTGTAACTAGCAGAATGAAAGTAAAAATAATGGAAAGGAAAAAATAATCAAATGAAAGAAATTAACTATGAACAATACTATAAGACTTAGCTATTTTTTACCTATAAGTTGATAATGTGTGACTAAAAAATTATTGTAACTGATCGATCTGATATGATTATACATGTGTAAAAAACCTATTAAGGTCAAGATTAACTATAATGGGACACTATTAACTACCATTATTGTCTTTTTTTTTAATGATTCTATCCTCTATTTAAAATAAAAAAATTAGGGCATAGTCATGTGCGCCTACTTAATGTACACATATGTTTGTAAATTTGACCTTTAAATATGTGAAAATGACCTAAAAATGGTTTTTCAATGTTGAAACCCTAATAGGTTTTTAATAGCTGAAAATGAAAAGAAATAAAATGGGAGAGTGTAATGGGTTTAGCTAACACCAATCACCCCTTTTATGATTGAATGTTTCCTACATATTCAAAACTGTTAAAAAAGAATTCAATTTTACATAGTTGTCCCACTTAAAGTTCTTAGTGTGATTTTGATACTTTTGCTACATGTATGCATTTGAATATGGAATGAGTAATTGATAATGATTTAATTTGAATTTGATATAACATTCTCTCGACTTCATCAAATATTGATTCATATGAATATAATCAAATTTGGGAAGAATAGGGAAGATTTACTTAGTGTGTAATAGTATAAGTATGCCTCGATATTGAAATTGTAAAGTGGTAGAATAGGTGAATTAGATATGCCTTGATATAGATACAAAATGGGAAAACCTCATACTACATATCCTATAAATAAGAGGGTTTAAATTTGAAAAATATCTATTATTAGAGTGAAGGACATGATTGATCCACATGGTTAGGATTGACTACCACTATTGTCCCATATGAGTCATTTTTTACCTAAAGAGTAGGATTTGAAATTTAGGATTTTTTATGTTTTCACATATTTTAGAAAGTGTTTTAGCCATTAATAACATTTATATAGGTATAAGACATCATCTTAGAAATTGATAGGTCCATATAATTACTTATGATAGATTGAGGTGGAAAAATATGGCCAAATTAAGTACTCGTGTCATTTAAATTAAAAGTGATCCAAAAATGAAATTATCAAGTCTTCATGACAAAATTTGAATGCCTACACTATGATGTTTCAGATTTGATATCATGAGTTGGCATTGATATTTGATTGTTTACTTATAGGATTTACTTACATAAATCTAAATCTTTGAGTTATACATGGTAACACCAAATGTGGTTAGACACATGTACTATATTTATTTATTTTATCATTTTATTCTAACATTTTCAATATTATATTACAAGGGGGATTTTTTAGACACCCAAATTTGGTACTAAACAAATGGAAACATCAATTATTATATATATTATTTGTGTGTATACATTTGAGTATTGTGCACACTTTTCCTAATATGTTGATCTAATTATTATCTTTTTGATCCCAATTTTATAACATTGATATTTAGAATCATCTTAACCTTTTACATAATTCATTAAAATCCTTATTGGCAAATTGGAGAGCATTATGCAGATTGCACACACAGAAACTTCATCTATTTATTCACAAACATGAGATGAATAAATACATCAAAGATACAGCTAAAAATAGGAAAGAACTCCATAGAATCTGGGGAGTTATAACAATAACTCAAAATAATGTAATAGTTATAATGGCCTACAAGTTATGCTAAAATTCTCCCCCTTATTACAAAATTTTTACAAACATCATATTACATTATGCTAAAATTCTGCGAGGCCATCCCCCCCCCCCCCCGTCCCCCCCACACTCCTCCCCCTTATTTCAAACATGGTAAAAAGTTATTACACTCTCTTTTTAGCTTCTTCAGTTTTTGAGGTGGCATGCTATCTTTATGGCTTCATGGTCTTGGTGGCACCTTGGTTTTTCCTTGCAGGATTACCACAAACTTGGAAATGATAGGAGTACATCTATCTAGTTTATACATGTCGGTGGTTTCTCAGATTTTCACAAACCCTTTTCTAAGAACCAAATTCTACTTTAGTTCTTTTGCTCCCCACAATGTTCTTCATAAGGAAGTACTAAACTGGAAAATAATGCTCAATATTTTTTATTGAAATACCACAATACATAATAAAACCACACCACACATAACATAAAACAAACACACTAAAAAATGTCATCATAGTAATGATGCGACCCCATTGTAGGTGACTCACGAGAGGATGCTAAAGATCCTACAACCTCCATGTATCCTCCAACCTCTACTAAGTTGTTGCTTATTTAACGAGTTTGGCTTTGAGGCTCAATTTTACAATGATGGACATTATGTACCAATGATATTGTGTCCATACAATGTTTTTTCAACTCTATATAATACAACAAATATTTTGATAAAAAGATTTGACCCACAAAATATCTTTTGACTCATTTTTCATCTTTTAACATTTTAAAATTTTTTGACAATTGATAATGAACCCAAAATAATAATAGACTTCTATAAAAGACAAATAATTGACTATAAACTTTGAACATTATACAAAAACTTAGTTTTACTCAACGTATTTAAACCTAAAATGAAAGACAATAAAAAACCAACTTAGCAATTATCTATGATTGAGAATTTAACCGATAGCCAAATTAAATAAAACCTTTTTATAAACTATATTATAGACAGACCACGTATTTTGTTGTTTTTAACACAAATACTAAGAAAATATCCAACTAAACTGACATTATCAAATAAAATGAGTCACGCGAGAACAGGTCGTATGAAGACCACACGAGGACAGCTGTAGCGTGAAGCCAGACGTGGAAGCAAATTGTATAAATATGTCATTTGAAAATAGCTCACCATCCGAGGGCACGATGATATTGCATTTATTAACATGGATGAGTCAAATGGAACAATAAAGACCTTGGAGATCACCAAGGTCGTGATGATATTCAACTAGGATGTTGTCAATCTTGTTATTGGGTCTGCCAGACTGAGTTGGATTAGATTAAGCTGAGCAATGATACATATCAGGATGGCACTGATCAGTAGATGCAAAGACAACCTATGTTAAAATAGGCCATAAAAGACTGTTCTGCATGTGAAGCTGAGTCCCAGATGCAAGGATCGATCATGTAAAAAACATTCCGCTGAGGTAAGATCAGACCTAAACTGCACAGGTAGGAACATTCACAATTGGAGATGTCGTGTGAAAAAATTTGCAGGCTGAGGTAGAAAGAAGAACAAGCTACAGAAAAAATGCCAATGAATAGTTCAAAGCACAATCTCCAGAAATAAATTATTGTTATCCCATGTTAGGTGCTATGGAATCATGCTGGGCAGAATGACATTGATCTAGACTCAGGCTGAAATATATCTGAATTCACATGCACATAATTTATCAAATCTTGAAACTTGAGGCTCGATACAAAATCAGGTTCGTTTATGTGGACGCCAAGTTGATAATAGGCTACACATAGGTAGGAAACTAAAGATAACCAGTCCAGCTACAGGCAGAAGACTTATTCTACAATGTGTATTTCTACGATGCATATACAGAATAGGAGAACAAAATCAATGATGCAGACGTTGAATAATGACAAAAGTTTGCATTGAAGTTCTACTAACCAAGAACATGACTTAATGTTTTAACAGAGCCAACACACGGACTGAATAACGCAAATCTGATTGTAACTACCTCAAGCATAAAATATTAGAAATAGCGTTCTAATAGAGCAAATTTCTCATCAAACAGGGCAGTCAGAAATTGTGGATGCCCCTCACAATGCTCAAAATATCATATCACTCTAATACCATATTGTTGGCAAATTGGCAAATTGGAGAGTGTTATGCAGATCGCACACAGAAATTTCATTGATTTATTCATAAACATGAGCTGAATATATAAATCAAAGATGCAAATAAAAACAGGAAAGAACTTCATAGAATCTGGGGAGTTATAATTATAACTAAAAATAATGTAATAGTTTTAACTATCTACCTACTACACTAACAATCCATTCAAATCCTTGATTTTTCTTCTCAAAAAGTGTTAGCAATAGTTGGCTAGTTGTAATTATTATAAGTATCTACCTCTACTAACAATGCCCCAACATCCTTAATTGATATTTGTGAAATGAAATTTTATTTGTGAAAGGAAAAAATATCCCTTAGATCATTATAATCATGTTTCAAACATTTATTATGGAAGAAAAATGAAAAAGTCGTCAATAAATAAATCCCAATTTATTTGGACATAAATTTACGTTGTTATTATTTAATATACACATTGAAAAATCAATTTTTACACCCTTTAAACATTATTAAAAAATTGTAGGCATCTAAAATCCATCTGAGGATCATCCCTAAAGGAAAAATCTAAATACAAATAAATCAAGTCAATATTACATATTTCCAAGTGTCAAAATATAAATCATTGTGTTGAATTCTATTAGATCACGATCAAGCACATGAAATATTTTATACCACTATATGGACATGTCGAAGGGTTACATAATAAAATATTCAATAATATTCTTAGATAGTTGGCAGGATAGCTGTTCAAATGTGAAGAATGGTAAGGATATACATGGTTGATGAATAGTATAAATAGAGGTCTTGGGTTCTAATTTGAGACTTTAAAAATCACATTCCTGTTTGGCATACACCTCGAAGGAGCTAATTAACAAATATTTATAAAGAATTAATGTGTTAAGGTTTGAAGTAAGTTACATTGTAAATATTATGGTAAGAGGGTGCTTGTATACATTATAGTAAATATAACAAGAGGTTGATAGTATACATTATAATTAGACATGATATTTACAATGATTATATAATATTATAAATAAATGAATGGAAATATGAATTATATGTCTATGCTCAATATCTTTATGTTGATATTTTAATATATGGATGATATTTTTTACCTTTTTCTTTGTAATATAATATATTGTATTTTTGTTTATTTATGTTTCACTTTTACACCAAGATTTTAGTGTTTTTTATGTTCCTTGAGTGTGTACTTAGGCTTTGGGGCACAATTAATATGTTAGTGTGGAAAAAGAATAATAATTTCTTGTTTGATGCATTTACTAGAGTCTGTGAAGGGTTTTATAAGTTGGAAAGTAAAACAAAAACATTTTTTTAACCATCTAGTGTATCACGTGCATTCATTTTATATATATATATATATATATATATATATATATATATATATATATATATATATATATATTTCATATTCTTTAAGTGTTACATACAAAATTAAAATTATATTAAGATAACGTATTTTTTTGAATTTATCTAGACATTTAGTTTCTTTCTCAATCTCAATTATACCCATAACACATTAATTTTGATGACATTTCTTGATTACATGAAGAAATATCATTGCATCTCACACTTTTAATCCTTTGTTTATGTCTTTAAAACTTTACTGATAATTTCTATAGTTAAGATATACCAAGTTTTTTAACATATGTCAATCTACCCACTAGGTATCACAATGTATCTTTTTGGTTCTTTCCCTTCTTTCCAATAAACTCAAATATTTATCCTTCTATTGAAAAAAAAAAAAAAATCATTTAGACATTACAATTAATTTTTTGAATGAAAAATAAATAGCATCGATTCTTATAATATTTTCCATTAAATTATAAGCACCATAATTTTTAAAATTTTTATACATGATTTGATCTAAATTTTCTAAAAAATCATCAATATTTAATATATTTTATATTATGTTTAAATTTTCAAGTATATTAATAACTAAATCAGCTAATTTTCCATTATTACACAAATTTATCCTAGAAATATTCCATTTTTTTCATTTTTATATATTTATATAAATTTATTTAGTACTTGCAAACTCAAAATGTTATATAACAATCTCATCATCAATAATTTCTTACTATTTTTATTGTAAAGGGAGTTTTTTAAAAAGAACACAATTGTTTAATGAAATAAAGCCTTCACCACTTATAATTTCAAAATTCATGTTATCTTATTACATAAAGAATTTGTATTTTTTAATATTAAAAATGAGTTTGCAGTAATTTTTCAATCTAAATGAAAAGATGTTTGTTAGATAATAGACTTATGTTACTTGAATGGATACATAGGTTTTCCTTGCTAACCATTTAAGTTTTCTTTAAGACTAAATGCCCTCCTTTTTTCCATGTTCATTGGTCCCAAATATTTTCAATGTCTACATGTTATCCACAAATATAGCATTATACATAAAAAGAGAAGTGTGTTTTATAATAAAAACATAAAATATGTAGGTGTGATAATTTTCATATATAATATAATTTGCATATATAATATTATTGTAGTAACTTGATTAAAATAAAAATAATTAAGAATAAAAATGAATAACATTAAAATTCAAATCAAATAAGATAAAATAAAAAACCATACAATTATGTTTATGAAAATTTTATTCCAACAATAATTTGGGATCATAAATTATATTAAAAATGAAAATTAAAAAAATATATATATTCTAATCACAGTTTAAAATCACCAAATTTTGTAAAAATAATAATTTAATATCCTATTTTCATACGAATAAAATTAATATAACTTAAAAAATATATTTTGTTCATTTCTTATATGAGTCATTATTTTTTTTTATCATAAATCCTCCTCACAAAAACAACCAAATACAAACCTAAACATTCTTCATACCATGCATAATATGTATGCATAACACTAAAATTAGTTATTATAAGGGAAATATTTATACAAGAGTTTGCATTGGAACCCCTATTTTCATCAAAAGGACACATGATTGTGAAATTTTATTTCTAATTCTCATCATAATAATTTACATATTTTCATTCTCGATATTATATTATATTTTACAAATTTAATTGTGGTTTTAGATTGATTTGTACTTCACATTACATAATATTTTAGTACATATTATTTTCACTTAAAAAAATTGTTCCATGAAGTACCTTTATTTATTGTGTAATTCAATAAAATTCTAAACATCAACATTTTATTCACTATTCATATGTTTACTAGTTAGTTTTGAATCAACTTCCGCCCATACCAAAATGGCATCACATGTCAAAGTTACTTACATAACATTAAAAAGTGATTTTTAGTATATCATCAACATACCATAATACTCTTTTTATTCGGTGGTAAGTTTGATATGCAAACGCTATTAATTATATTCATTTCCACACAACAAAGCATTCATCTTGCCTATTTAATGGTAAAATGAAGCTATATGATTTTGGTATCTCAATGCACATAACTTATAGACAGGGCCTACAACCATTAGATTTAGGTGAGTTAAACTGAAGTAGTATCTTTGCGTGAGTGGTTCGTGGTATATTCTTTTATAAATAGTTGAACATATTAAGATCACATTATTTAAAATTATCTAACTTAAAATTTTAAAAAATGAAGATGACACGTTAACATCAGATTTTGTTTTATTTGAATGAATATCTAAGTTGTTTGTGGCTCTCTTTGTTTATTTATTATGTTTTTATTCTTTTAAAAACTCTACGCAGATTTATAAGGTTATGATTTTAATTTTTTCAAAGCATTATTTTATCATTAGAAGATGTTTTATGAGTAAATATATGGACAAGTTTTGATCAAGATTAGCATCATATCAAGATAAGATCTATCCTCTGAGTAGCAAAAATAATTGATTATGTTATCATTGATTTTTTGTAGTATTGTGTTATTTTATTGCATTAAATCTTTGGATTCTTTGAAATAGAAATATTTTAATGTTATTTTGTGTTGTACAAAATTAAATTGCTTTAGATTCAAATATGGCATATTTGGATTATGCTATTTAAAATTATTAAAATTGTCAGTTTAAAAAAAGTAATACAATGTATAGGTTTTTTCATGGTTCATTGTGCCTAGCTAATACAATTCTTTTTTTAATGCTTTTTCATACATATGTGCAGGTTCGTGACTTCATGTTTTTAAAAGCCATGTTTTACGTTCTCATAAAAATTGAGATAAGTTTATTTTCAAGATGGGAAAGCTTATTGGTTTAGTATTAATAATTCAAGGAAAAATACTCATGTATTGGCATTTACATTCTATGTTTTATTGTTTCAAAGGAGTTTTATGATTGTCATTTCTTATTCTCAAATAGTTTTGTGTAGGTTTTCAAGGTTATGATTTTGTTTTTACCTGAGCCTTATTTTATAGTTTTATTATGGCTTATATTTTGGGATTCCTCCAAATATAATATGTTGACATTTATATTACCATTTTTTATTTAAATTTTTGATGACTATATGATTTATTTATGATTTTATGAGCATACCAAATATATAATTGGCTCAGTAAATCACTTCTCCTTCTAAATTCTTTTTGTATAGGTTTGTAGCATCATGACATTATTTCTACCAAAGCCTCTTCTTATCCTTTTACTATTGGCATGCATTGGTTTGTATCATCATGACATTATTTCTACCAAATCCTCTTCTTATCCTTTTACTATTGGCATGCATTTTGAAACATTTATAAATTTTCATTAGGTTCTTTTTAAGAAGAGAGTGATTTTTGGTATAATTTTAATCATTCGAGACAAAAAGAATTATGTGTTGGTATTTTTGTATTATCCAAGTAAAAAAAATAGACCTAATTTATTATTTTTCTTTGTGTCCATAAGGATGTAGATGTGTTTCAAGGCATTTAATTATAGTCAATGTTTGATTCATAAAAGATTCATTGATTGTTGTATAAAATAATATAATATTATTACATTATATGATTTTATATAGAATTATATTAATATTATATGAGTATAAGTATATTGTTATATAATATTATATTTTATATAATTATATAATATTATAATTTATATAGTGTAAGGAAATTACTTAAATATTCACACCGAATAATTATATATTGCATATAATAATCAAAGACAAGAGATCACATAACAATAATTGATAGCAGAGTAGAATATTAGATAATATAGTAGAGCCACTTCAAGGGGGAAACCTCACAACAATATAATAAGAGAAAAATACTTAATATGATGATCAAAGACTAACCATTACCTCCTATATATAGTCTACTTATCTATTTTTATTCCATAGACTGACCTAACTAAGAACATAGAGAAATGTAACAAGAATATAAAAAAGGTATGTAAGCCACAAGTCAACCACACATATCCTTAGACATGTCAAATGTTAAGGGTTTAACATGCCCCTCCCCTTCAAAACAACATTATCCTCAATGTTGAATCAACTCTATATATTTCTTCAAAAAGTATTCATTCTCCCAGGTGGAATCTTCACATGGCATATTCTTTCATTTGATTAGGTACTCCTTAATCATTCTAGATCACAATTGCTTAGTGTGAATTTAAAGGATTTCCTTAGGATCAATAATAACTCTCCCTTCCTGATCGAATTCTGATATCTTAGTTTGAGTGGAAAATATGTGTCCAATTACTTTCTTTAGGCATGATACATGTAATAATGGATGTATGTGAGTGGATGAAGGAAAATCTAATGTGTAGGCCATGCTACCAATTTTATGCAAGATATGATAAGGCCCATAATACTTAGGAGACAACTTGTTATCCTTTTTCTATTTCTTTAAGAACATGTGCTTATATGGATGCAAGTGAACAAAGAACCAATCACCTGTGTTAAAATACCTCTTACTCCTATATTGGTCTGCCTATACTTCATGTAATTTTGGGTAATGTCTAAATTTTCACACAAACTTGCAAGGACCTATTATTGATGGTGAATATGTTCCTCAACTACATGAACCTTTAGGATGGACCTTCAAGGTTAAACTGATGGATGGAGGGTGGTATCCATACAAGGCCATAAAGGGAGACATATTGGAAGAGTTATGAATAGAAGTATTATACCACCATTCAACAAGTGGAAACCAATGAACCCATGTATCTTGTTTATCAAAAACATAACAATGGACATATACTTATAGATATTTATTGACTATGTTAGTTTATCCATCTAATTTATGATGATAGGATGAGCTATGAGCCAATTTGGTGCCCAAATATGCAAATAATTTAGTCCAAAAATTACTAGTAAAAATGGTATCTCTATCACTAAAATGATCTTAAGAGTATGATACAATTTATTAACTATATTGAGAAAAGTAGAATATACTATACTAAAACCAAAGTGTTGTGATAAAGAACAAAAAATAGCATACTTATTGAGATGATCCACCATAACCATGATAACATTTTGACCATCAGTTCTTGTTAACCTTGTAATGAAATTCATATACACCTCTTCCCAATTTTGGCTAGGGATGGATAAAGGATTAAAAAGACATAGGATTTTGATGGTTTCACCTTTATTTTATTGATAGAGCATACATTCAACCACATATTTTTAGACATCCCCCTTGAATCCTTCTAAAAAAAAATCCTGATTGATTCTATGATAGGTTTTCAAAAATCCTGAGTGACCCCCCAAGTTGAGTTGCATAAAGTTCTTGAAGGATTTTTTTGTTTGAAAAAATAATTCTTACATATGCATAATATGTCTTTATGCCATAATAAATTACCCTTCCATGTGAATTTTTCAAATCCACCCAAGTTTTACTAAATATTTTGAATCAAATCATGGTTAGCACTATCATTTTCCCATTTTGATATTGATTCTTATAGACAATCTACCTTCCAATTGGTCATGAGACATAAAAATGACTCAAATGATTCATCCCTCCCACATACTGCATCTACCACCACATTTTCCTTGCCTTTCTTGAAGACTATTTCAAAATCATAGCCTAACATCTTAATTACCCATTTATATTATTCTTTTGATGATAATCATTGTTCTAAAAAATATTTTAGACTATCATGATCAATCATTACCTAAAAGTGATGACCCATTAAATAAGGTCTCCATTTTTTGACTACATTTTGAATGCCTATCATTTCCTTCTCATAGATGGGCTTGACCTAATTTTTATCCTTTATATGGTGACATAGAAAAATTAGGAGTGGATAATATTGGAAAGGTGCACATATCTAATTTCAATTATTCAAATGCCATGGTAACTATATCAATCGATTGGAAGGAGTCTTTCTTGAACAAAGAGGTGAGTGGGGCTACAATTCTACCACATTTTTTGACAAACCTGTGATAGTAACTAATTAGCCCAAGAAATCCCCTTAGTTTCTTGAGTGTCTTAGGAACTAGTCAATCTGCCATTCCTTGGATTTTTTTAGGATCTACTTTCACTCCTTCATGTGAAACCATATGGCCTAAATACTCAAATTCACACAATCCAAAAGTATATTTGGATGGTTGAGCATACAACTGATGCTATTATAGAATTGAGATTAACTATTTCACATGTTGCAAATGATCTTCCCAATTTTTACTATAAATTAGGATATCATAAAAAAACACCAGAATAAATTTCTTAAAAAATGATCTAAAATAATATTCATCAAACTCTGAAAGGTGGATGGTGCATTTGTTAGACCAAAAGACATAACCATAAACTCACAATAGCTCTCATGAGTTTTGAAAGTAATTCTAGGTATGTATTCATTGTAGAGCAATATTGGATGATCCCTAGAATGCATATTTAACTAGGTAAATTAAAGAGCACCATTCAATTGATCTATAAAATTATCAATGATAGGAATAAGAAACTTATCTTTGATAGTGTACTTATTGAGCTCTTTGAATTCAGAGCACATCCTCCAAGTTTCATCTTTCTTTCTCACCATGACAACTAGTGAAGAATATTCACCTTGACTATGACAAATGATTCCTACATCTAACATCTTCTATACCATATTTTCAATTTCACTTTTCTAGGTATATGGATACCTATATGGCCTGATGTTGGGTGGTGTACTACAAGGAATAAGTTTGATGGCATGATCATGCATGCATCTAGGTGGAATTCGATTCGACATGTGACCAAAAATAATAAATTAGGTATCAATCACTTATTGTAGATCAAGAGGTATAGATGGTTGAGTTGGCTAGACTTCAATGGAAAATAAGCAAGCCACAAATCCTTCAACACCCTTTTAGAGAATCTTGGTGATTTGATGGGAGATAACAAGTTATGGAGATTTAGCCCTTAATCATCTTAGCTTAAATGTCCTTCGCTCAAAATGAAATCACATGAATAATTCTTAAAAATTCATTTCAATAGTGCCCAAAGTGGTGAGTCATTTGTACTCCTAGAATAATGTTGGCTCTAATCATACAAATAGTAAACATAGGAGAATATAACATGTAGTATCCCATGGCCAACTTAATACTATGGAATTTTCTTGGATAATTGATAGTACTAGCATATATTATCATGACCTAAAATTCTAGAGTGAGATAAATGAAATAACTTAAATGAGCAACCAACTTACTATTGATGAAGTTATGTGTGCTCCCAGAGTCAATCAATACAATGACCTTCTATTTCTTAAGGAAACCCACCACCTTAAGATTTATGAGAGTAATAATACCTGAAAGGGTGTGACAATAAATAGTAGGTTAAGAATCTTCATATTCTTCCTTAGGTCCTTCTACATCCTCACTAATTACCTCCTCATCATATACATCCTCACTGGTACCTTTGATGTAAAACAACTTATTTTTAGCACAATGATGTCCTTTGTTTTATTTTATATATCACTAATAACACAACCCTTTGGCTCACTTCTCCTCAATTTACTGAGGTGTCAATCTTGTGGGTTAAAGAAATAATGGTGTTGGAAAGGTGTGTTCATGACCAGTAGTGAAAGTTTTCTATTTGATCATCTTTTTTTTCTTCTAGCATGCATGCCCTTAGTATAACTTCTAATAAAAATGATGGATTAAACATTATAACCTATAATTAGATGTTATCTTTGAGTCCACCCATAAGAATATTAGTCAAATTTGCCTCAGTGATGTCTTCCACTCGTAAGGATAGATTTTAAAATTGATTAATATAATCTTGCATAGTTCCTATTTGATGCAGTTTGCCTAACTAGGTGAAGTAGTTCCTAGAGACATTATTTGATAATGAGCCAACAACTCATTAGAAAAAATAGACCACGTAATAAGAGCACCATTATTTTTATTTTTCTCACACAATAAGTGATACCAAATAAATTGATCAGGTTCTAGATATAAAGACACCACTATCACCATAAAAAACTAAGAGTTTGATGCATATCAAATAAATTATCAATTCAAGTAATCTAAGTCAGTGGATCTTTACCATCAAACTTACGTATATCCACTTTTAGCAACATCAGTTTCACACCAAGATTTGAGTTATTAGTGTTGAGAGGAGGAGGATGTAAATGATGAGGTGGAGGGTTGTTTGTCTATAACTAAGATGAAATGGTAGCACATTATGTAGTGATATGATGAAATAGAATGTGTACCCCATTAATTTCTTTACGCATCCCTAAAACATTAGTTTTAACTGTAGCAAAGTGAACCTATTGTAGCAAGCCCTTTATGTTAGCTTAAAGTTGAGAAATAATTAGATTTAAAGTTATAGATTCCATATCATCCCTAGAAGGAGTCTTATGATTTTATTGCCAACCATTTTTTCCTTGAGTAGTAGGACCCACCATGTACAAACCATAAGAGGGTTCTAACCTTAAAAATAATGTATTAGGAGATGATACCATTATGATCACCTTGACAAGATAAATCTAATGACTGATTTTGTGCACTAAGGTGAAAAGTTTTGGCACAAAAAAGTGTACCAATAGAATATACCATTACGATCATCTAGCCAAGATGAAACCAATAACTACAAATTTGTAAAAGGAAATTTTTTTCTAGACTCACTTCAAGGGGGGAACCTCCACAGCAATGTAATAACAACAAAATACTTAATATGATGATCAAAGACTAACCACTACCTCCTATGTATAGTAAACTTCTCCATGGTTATTTTATAGGAAAACATAACTAAGAACATAGAGAAATGTAAAAGGAATATAAAATAGGTATGTAAGCCACAAGTCTACCACACATATCCCTAGACATGCCAAAGGTTAAGTGTATAACATATAGTTCTATATTAATAATTTTGAATATATATGGCCGTATGTTGGTTACATGGACCAATATTTGAAATTTGAGGTGCACACAAATGATTTTGATATGTTTTATATCAACGATAAGTTTGTTTTTTATTTTAAATACTGTAATATATTTTATATCAATGTTATCTTTTGATTCCTGAACCGTAACTATCTTAACCAAAATTTTAAAACTAAGTAAATTTTATTTTAAATAATTTAATACTAAATATTTTCTAGCATTCCCACCTTTATTACATTATTTTTATAAAAATACCTTAAAAATATATCTGATTTCACCTTTCCAAGTTACTTGGTGAGTATATATACTATTTATAAATATGTTGGATAGTACTAGATCTGAATGTGGTGGTTCAAGACTTGTTATTGAATATAATGGAATTGTAACTCAATGTGTTTTTTTATTTATAGAAACATTATATTCTTAACATGTTTTAACACACCCTAAGTCTCACAAAAAAATATTGGAGGATGATCTTCATTAATTTCCATGTCAAATAGAATGCGATGTAGCCAAATTATTTCATAGAAAACTTCTCATGTGGCACAATATCTTACCTATGTATATGAGACACTAAATACATATTTATTTTTATTAATCCACAAAGTAATTCCAAATTTGAGATGAAGGATATATTCTATAGTTGAAATATTATCATCAATAGATCCTACATAGTTTGAATACATATAACCCTACAATAAGATATGTGAGTTATTCATGTATTCAAGACCATAATCTCTTATACCTCATGCATATCTAAAAAACTCACTTTGATGCAACCCAATGACACTTCTTTCCTTCCTACATTAATCTTGAAAGATAGCTAATAACAAATCATATATCTAGTCTAGCATATGTCAGGTAAATGAGATTCCAAATGATTTTTCTATAGTGATTTCCGTCTACTCGAAGTGAATCCTAAAATTAGGATAGTTATAAACCTTCATCCATCAGAGTTGATAATGGTTTACAACATATCATCGCATATTTTTTAATTAGTTTTTTTGAATATTTCATCTATAAGACAAAATTTTGATTCTTCATTTTCCATATCTCCAAGCTAAGATATTAATGAAGTAGTCGTAAGTATATCATGTAGAAGGATTTATTTAATTCATTATTCAATTATTCAATGAGATCATTTGATCTTCCTATGATCATATAATCATACACCTAAAAAACATGAATGATAATCTGTGTGCCTACCTTCTTGATGTACAAATTTGAATATGAAGGAATACCAGTTAATCCATATTATAATATATGATCATATATATTAATGTACCATGCCCTTAGTGGTTATTTATGTTCATAAAGAGAATTAATTAGATGACATACCTTTTATAGATTTTTTTCATCAATAAATCCTTTTGGTTGGGTTATGTAAACTTCCTCCTTGAGATCACCATTCAAGAAAGCACTTTTGATGTCCATTTAATGAAGCTTCCAACCTTTTTGTTCTACTAGTGTGTAAATAGCTCTAATGGTTTTGAAATTTGTAGTGGGTTAAATTATCTCCTCATAATAAATTATTTACTACTAAGCATACCCCATTGCAATAATTCATTCTTCGTATTTGTCAATGGATCCATCTACCTTGTATTTTGTTTTGAAAATCCACTTGCAGCTAAGGGGTTTATTTACTATAAGCATATCAACAAGTTCTCATGTCCTATAATTTATCAAGGAATCATATTAAACATCAATGGATTTCTTCTATTTAAGTTGACATAATTCCTCTTGAATTATCTCTAATTTAGTGTTTTCAAAAACTGAACTCATTAGCATGATATTAACATCATTTCTCACATGTATTCTTATCTGAACTCTTGATGAAGTATCTAAAAAAGAATTAAGGTATAATTCCTTGATGGTAATTTATACCCATTTTGTATGTCAATGTTACTCTTGATTTGATGAAAATTTTCCTTCCAAATTTCTAAGATTATTGAATAATTATCCTCATAACTCATCTTCATCTTGACAAGATTCATTATGATAATCATTTGACTATGGAATCTATTGGTTCCCAATTGTACACCTCTTACGCTCAGCCTTGCATACTTGGGTAGTATGGTAAACAAAGGTCAAAAACCCAAAATTATGTCATTATAGTCAGGGAAAGGTTTAACATCAAGATGGACTGAATGCAAACAATGACTAGAAGACACTGATAAAGGATATGGTTAGCTCCTTGCTACTTCTAGCTCTACCTGAACCAAGGTGATAGGACCTAAGGGGTAGCCTACTCATATGGATAAATACTAAAGTTTAATCTCCATGAGGATTATTGGCATATAATAACACAATTTTGACCAGGGCATAACCAAGTTTGCTCACTCCACTTGAAAAGAGTTTTCACATGGAATGAAGAAATATTCTAAATCAAACACAAACTACTGAAGATGGATAAAATTATGATTTCAACCTTAATTTTAAAGAAACTTTCAATAACGCAAGGCCAAATGGGAGATTACAATTCTATGCTTGAATAACAAAACACATATACATTTTAGACATGTAGTATTTATGTATATGCATGTAAATAATACTTAAGATAATCAACATGGTGTATTATTTGTAGGGTAGGGAAGGTAATATGAGTTAGGTAGATATAAAAATGTGGTGTGGCAATTTTCAAACAATATTAATTCTTTTAACAAACATGACAGTATTCATTTGCAATAAATGTATAAGACTAAAATACAAGATAAGGAAATTATCAAGAATGAGTTGCATCCATTGGTGCCAATAGAATGCAAATATTCAGATGATCTTTAAAACTGTAAAGCATACACTAGACGTAGAGATTCAAACACTTTATCTTATCAAATTTATAAACCTCATATTCCCTTAAAGGGTTATCAATAACACATTTCCAAAACACAATGTGAAAAGGAATTTAAAACCTAGATCTATGCCCAAAATAATTGCCATTGATTAGCCTAAAATTAAATAACCAATCAATAGAGCATGTAAAATATGTTATTAAATTTCATTGATAAAATACAAACAAAATCGTATCTATTTTCCATTAACTTATAAATAAACCTTACATACATCATTGTTTCAAAATGCTAACACAGGGAAAAACATGATGAGTTTTCTCTTAGATAGGGAAGACATATACATGCTCTTAGAACATGCTAATCTCTATACAAATACAACCACCTTAGTAAGAGAGACAAAATACACACATCAAGGATCCCAAAAACTTGAAAGATTATAAGACCTAAGAAAACCAAAAATAACAAACAACCTTGAAAGGATAACCAACCCTCCTTTTATATAAATTTCTCACCCTAAATATTTTGGTAATATGCTTCAGCTTGAAGATGCCCTTTTTCACACTTGAAAGCTCCTGCTCTTCAAAGATAATGTTTCAAGAAACTACTTATCCATGTAATGATGAATATTTTAAACAAACCCTTGATACTCTTGGTTGGAATGAATTGTACTTGGCCTTGAGGGAGAATACTCCCTTAGTAACCAAACAAAATCTTTTTCCTCATTTGTAACCACTTTGTCATGCATTGAACTAATCATTTTCATAGCTAGAAACTTTTGGACAACTGCCCTTCCACTTATGTAGGCCAAGATACACCCCTTGCTTTGTCATGATTTCATTGGAATACTCTAGTTGTGATAGAAACTAAGAAGGATCCATGGCCATTTGAAAAATCTCCCTTCAATGGCCCCAATGGCCTCACAAACCTTGTAGCATTTTTATTCCATGGAGGTATTCAACAAAAGCCAAATATTAGAAATGGTAACACTTAGTTAATTTTTTACCTTTTCACTTTTTGACTTCAATGTGCCTTTTCCTTTTTCCATTTTACCCTTTTAGTATTTATTCCAAACTCTATAATTCTTAAGTGCATTATTTTACACCTTTTTGCCTTATATCAAGCTTGGGAAATTTAAGTGCAATTTACAATTTGTAAAATTTTGAAGATATAATTGGCTTGAAAATTTCTACTTTGACTTTTGACTGTATGTTGACTAACAAGTGACAAACATTAGCTTGTAATTTACAAATTGCATATTTTTAAAATTGCAAAATTGTATCTTCCTTTGAAATCTCCCATAGGCCTCTATTTGAGATGACTTTTATTCCATTATGACCTTGAAATATAAATGACCTATAGAATATCTTCTTAGAAGCCACCCCATTTTTTTCCCATCATTTGCTTATTGTGTACGTTAGGATGTAATATACTAGTTATTCATTGTGACCTTCAGGGTATTGAGATTGTTCTCAATCTCTACATCAACCACATGATTTATGGATGTATAGGCATCATAAAGTGATTACAAGTTTCCAAATTTTAATGGATTTGAATCTATTCTATAATAAAACTATTTATCTTACTCATCATGTAATATCTTTTCATAAAACTATAAATCTAACATCTCTTTCTATTGTTAATCACCATGATAATATCTAGAAAAAACCATTCCTAAGAATGTAAAGCCTATACTATCTATAAAAAATCATCAAAAGATATCATTTTTGGCACTCATAATACCTAGTTAGTCACCAATGTTATCTCCATCATTGTTTTCTCCTTGAACTACATCATAGAGAGGGCCTCAACATCTACTTCTTTTATATCCACTAAATATTCAAAAACATCAAAATATGGGTATTTTCAATTAATGCGGTCAACATGGTGTTGGATTTTTGTCAGTGATGTCATATAGGTCTCTTGGTGAGTGGATGAAGTGCTTTGATAAGCCCAAGAAACAATGACAAATTGTGGAATGTGCTTTTTATAGTGTGTTTTATGTTGGCTTGGTTGATCTTCAGTTTTGGCATGATTAGAGATGCTCAAGGAAGAGTATGATGGTTGGAAAATACGAAAGAGGTCACTAAGATGTTACCTATGGTTTGAGATATTATGTACATAAGTGAAATTCATCTGGTATTCCATAGTTTTCATCTAGATAGTTTAGGTCTAGTGGAAAAAAATCTAAGTAGGCAGTTTGATGATGTCACCATTGCCATTTGGGAATGAGTCAAGGGGAGTTGGTCATATGGGTGTAATCACATTAGTTTCTAGTTATTATGTGCTAGATATCAAGTCATGAATCAAAGTAAAATCAAATATATATGAGGGTGAAAAGTTAGATACTCAGTCATATTTCATTATTTTCTCATACTTAGCCAAATTTGCAATATGGCTAGAAAGAGCTGACTAAACATGTTGATAAGGTTAGCATTCATATGCATGGAGGTGTCAAGACAAAATGATCATATCAGTTTGTTAATTTTTTTTGTAGTTTATTTTAACTAATTTTTAGATCATGCGATGTATCATGTCAAAAGATATACATATGCAAAGTTGGGCTTCCAGGTAGGTTGACTGTGTTTTCCCATACTTAGCCAATTTTTTAATATGAAAGAAAGAGCCAAGTGAGCATTTTTATGTTGTTATATATTGCATGTGTGAAAGTGTAAAGAAAATCTGATTGTATGGGTTTGTTCAATTTTAAACATAGTTGATTTGCACTAAATTCTAGATCATGTGCTAATGCATGACAAAAGTTATTCTTGCTAAAAGTTGGCTTCTCAAGCAAGTATTTACATGGTTGGCTCTATGGCAAAATATTTTGATAAATAATTTTAATGGTGATATATCTCACACACATGAGGGTTATAGGATCTATTTGTTATGTACTTGGATTCTTCTATGTAAGGATATCATCTAGTCCAAATTTGAGATCAAACAAGTAAGCATATAAGAATTTATTGAGGTGTAAAGTTAGCCTTTTGGGAATATTGAAAGAGTCCCCATAGTCATTTCTCCAAGAGTTAAATGTCGAACAAGATCAATGGTGCACATTGCTCCAAAAAGATAGGAAGTAATGAGATGTGGATAGGTACATGATGTTTAATGACTAAGCAAATGTATAGAATAAGGATCCAATGGTAAAATTGAATTCATATAGATTGATCGAATAGTGAGAATTGATCGTTAAATACCTAGTTGATTCATAGATATAGATGGAGTTTCTTAAGTCAACATTTAAAGATTACATGAGATGAGGTCAATGTGACTAAGGTTTAATGTCTAAACATTAACACCTACGTGTTAAATATTGATCAAGATTGATAGAACATATTTGATCTAAAGATGAGAGGGCATGAGATAAAAGCATAGTGTTTTATGTTTAATTATGACCGTTTGCATTTGAATATTTGAATTTACAAAGGAAAAACTAGTATTTGATATTTGGGCCATATCTTTTGATAGAAGATGAGTTTGCTCATGTAGTAAAAATAAAATATGAATATTACTCAAAGATAAATATGGTAATATAGATTTGAAGATATTGAAGTGTTTGTAGACAAAGATATTAATCTTCTAAATTGACTGTCATTTCATGCTTGTTCTGTAAGTAACCCAAGAAGAGTAATTGAGATCATATAAATGATGTTTTGATATTTCATGGTGAATTAGATTTTGGGGAGTGTTTTAAACTCCATGAGGATGATTTATATGTATTTTAGAGGTATGATCAATCTATTTTGAGTATGAAAAAATCTTAATAAGTTGACTATATTTTTGGTAATGGTGCTCCTATATAAGGCCTTTCTTTGAACATACACAGAGGTGAGATAAGGTTACTATGATCATTTAAAAATGTCCTTGGGGACATGGAGAGTGGAATTATGTATTTATAAATGGTCTTGTGTTCTTATTATTCTCAAATAAGTGTCAAAGATGTTGTATGGGTCTCCATAAGATCTAAAATTGACGTAGGCCTATTTTAAAGGGGATTGTGCTTAAGTGTGACCCATAAGAGCTTGATAATTCATGATTGCTCTATATATAGTGGAACAAAATGTGCTGAGTTTGAGACTTGTATGTGTGATACTTTTGTATGGAATATTTGAGAGAGTTGGAGAATGAAGGAAAGTAGAGGAGTGTAAAAGTGCCCAACTATTGGGTTAGTGGGAAAAGGAGATTAAGGACGATGTGTATGATCTAGAGATCATGTTTCTATTTTTAGGATAGTGATATTGAATTTTGTGGATATGAAAATAAGTTTTAGTGTGAAAATTGTGTGAAGAAGGAAAGAGTTTATGACATGCCTATGTGAGAGGCCTATTTGATATAGAGAGTTTGTGTAGTTGTCAAATAATCAAGGGGTCTATCATCAGGTGTTGAAGACATCAATTCTAAGGTGGAAGTGTTCTTATCAAGGAGGGTATAAATGATCTTATCTTCCTTAGGGGTATTTTCTCCTTTTTAAATAGTGTTTCACTAAATAACTTTGATTAGAAGGACTTGATCAAGGTTGTAGGCCAGAAAGAATTGATCAAAGGTTTTTGATCAGAAGGACTTAATCAGTCTCTTGTTTGTGATCATCTTATAAGATATTAGTCCATGTATTTATAGGCTTGATAGTGAATTTTATTCTCCAAGAGGGTTTCTCACATATATATTGTGTTATGTATGTGATATTGATTTATGTTCATTGTTCAGTGCTATGAATGATTTGTATACTTCATGAATGTTTGTATTTAATGCTTAAGTATTATCAAGAGTTTATAAATTGTATTGGATTATTTTCCATCATTGATTCACCCCACTCTCAATGGATTTTAATCTAATAATTGGTATCAGAGTTAGGTCCTTTGGTAAAAGCTTAAACATATTGAAGGTGATCTAAGGTACAATGGCTAGTTAGAATATGCAAGGTGGTTTCTCTACTAAGTAAGCATCGATGTTCAATGGATCCAATTATATTTTTTAGAGTTCTAGGATGATGACATACATTATGTCCCTAGATTTTGATGTTTGAAAATATATTGTGGATGGTTATGTTGTTAATACTACTCATAGTTGATGTTTGGAAGACAATAAGTTGTTTGATAATAACTCTAAGGCAATGAATGCAATCACCTATGGTCTTATATAAATTGAGTTCACCAAAGTAATTCATTTCACATTTACAAAGGAAATATGGAATAAATTGAAGACTATTTTTGAAGGATATTTAAAGGTTAAGTTGGAAAAGTTGGAGACTCATAGAAGGCAATTTGAAAGTCTCAATATGAATGAATAATATATTGTGTCATACTTTCTATTGAAATTTGATGAGATTGTGAACAACATCAAGGTCTTAGAGAAAATCTTGAAGAGACTACTATTGTTCAAAAGTTATGAAGTTATCTATCCCCCAAGTTTGATCTAAAATTATATGCTATTTGAGAGAGTCATGATCTTACTCAGATGAATAAGGATTAATTGTATGGCACCCTTACTACCTATGAGATGATAAAGAATGATGATATACCTTCAATTAAGGAAGCAAATTTCAAGATTTAAATGTAAATAAAGAAGAAGTTCTATAGTAATAAATTCAATGAGGATGACATTCCCAATATAGATGAGTATGAACTAATTTATTTGATTTCAAGGAAATTGAGAATAAGTTTAGACAAGTATAAAGGTAAGCTATCGCTCAATTGCTTCAATTATGGTGAGATAGAACATTTTTCTAATAAGTGCCCTCATAAGTATAAGAAGGATATTGATGAAGATCATGATCAATATCATGATGATGGAAAGGATATTTTAATTCTAATAAAAGAAAGAAAGGATTTAGAAGGTTTGATAACAAGAAAAAGTACTTCAAGGACAAGAAGAGTCTATACATCAAAGAAGATTGCAGCTCATCAAATGAGAGTGAAGAAAGTGACTCAAAATATAATCATGCAGATGATGGTTCTACTAAATATGAAGCTCTATTCGTGGTTGAGGATGGAAGTTTCTCACATCATAAGGGGTCTACTTGGAATGATTTAGATGATGATGAAGATGAGGTGGAGTATGAAACTGCATTGGAAAATGTCAATTAAAAACTAAATATTGAGAAGAAGATAAACAATAAGATGAAATATAATCTCAAAGAATTTGAGGATAAATTTAGTGTGTTTGAGGCAAAAATAGATGATGATTCCAAGGAGCTTGAAGATATTGTCAAGCATCTCAGTTGTCAAATGGAAATTCTATCTACAAGCTAAAAAGAAGATGAATTTACAAGGTATGTAATTAAAAATGAATAATTGAAATATAAGTTAGAGAAGGTATCTAGTAATTTAATTTCATTTGTGATATTTAAAAATAGCTAAAGTGATCTAGATAACATTCTGAATTACTAAAATCATGCAAGTGACAAGACTAGTCTTGGATACAAAGAAGAATCAAAGACTACAACTCAAGACAGGATGAAGACTAATGTGAACAAGGACAATCAACCTTTGAAGACAAAACATCAGAATAGGATTGAAGGTGTTGGAAAAATGAATACAAAACATATCAAACAACCAAATTCCATGAGGAATGCAAATTTCAATGGTTACTTATATACTTGTAATCAGTTTGGGCATATAGCTAGAGAATATAAAGGACTTTTTAAGAATGAATTTCTTTAGAACTTTGATGGGGGTGATCATTAAAATTTTGTAAAAAGGGTTGATTGTTTCAATTGTCATGATGTTGGACACTTTGTAAAACATACCCATTTAAGGTAATCTAAGCAAAGTTTCTTTCAAAAGATATTGAGTGCTAAAGTTATTATGAACTAGGACACATTACAAGATTTTGTCCAAATATAGAAAGGTAGAAAGAGCTTCTTGAAAAAATTATGGTGTGCTTAAAATATGAACAAAGAGGTCACATTTTTAGGTTCTGCAAGCAAAGTCCAACAAGACAGAATAGGTTTTATCAGGCTCCTAGACTACAAGAAAGAAGACAAGTTAATACATGGAAACTAAAGATTGTAAGTATAATTCATGATAAGACTGTAAGTCCAAGTAATCTTTTTACTATGGTGGATAATGCATTTGAAGTTTAAAAATCCAAAGATCTCTCATTTTTTTTTGATGTTGAGAATGAAGTAACTAAGCTCAAGGAGAATACCAAGGTATTGGTTAAAGCTAGTTCTAAGGTATGTATGGATCTAAGTGAATATCCTACTATTGTTGAACAAGAGCCTAGTGATGATGATCCAAGTTACAAGGAATATTCTTCAAATGAAAAGGTATGCCATGATTCTATGTTGTCTTCATGTATTGATAATCCAATCATATAAGAAAAAGGATAATGCTATAGTAGTTGAGGAAGTTGTTTCTCTAAAGCCAAAGAAGAAGAATACGAACTATAAGTATCATCTAAGAAAGGAGGAAGATGAATATGACAAGTTGTATTTATTTTAGATAATTTAGGTATAAATTTTGTCTCTATATATGATTTTTAAGAGGCTCTTTTCAAGTGGAGAAGCAAGTCTTATTGTGGTGTTTTTCAGTTGGAATAGTCTATAGGGTCAAATTGAAGGTTCCATGGTGGTAAATGAGGATTTATGTTTTGTCAAGGTAATCATTATACATATAAATTTATATTGACCTTATTCAATCATTATCCAAGTGGTTTTGTGGTCTAAAGGTGGACGTTGATTGAAAGGTGATTATTGACTTTGTTTGTTTTGAGATACTAAGGTTTTGGTCTATGCTAGAAAAGTGATCTAAATTATGAGTTGAGGTCTAAGGCTCATTAATATATTGATTAGGGAAAACCTATTATCAAATAAAGATTCACAAAGATTTGAAGGTTTGTGATTCTCATGTTATTCAAAGTTTTTGTTAAGTTGGAGGCCTAATTAGGTAGTAGTTTTGTGAAGGAAGTATGTTGCAGTAGATGATCTAGTTATTGAAAATTGGATTGATTGAAGTGGAAATTGAGAGTGATCCAGATATTAAGTCTTAGGTCCTAAAGATGTGTCTACCAAAAATTATGGGCTCTACAATTTCCTGGTAGGGCTACAAGGAAGAAAGACAAGCCTAATATGAATGTTTGATGCATTACTAAGTTCTCCCAAAGGGAAAGGTATGTGTGATTCAAGGTGAGTTATAAATATTAATTTATAACATGTTTATTGATTGATGAGTGGTATGATGCTCTATTGGTGGTCATGGAAGTGTCTTGAAAAAGAAGGTCGATAAGCTTGTGTGGTGGTTATTCATGGTATGTGGAGATGTGAAGATGCTCAAGTGGTGTAATTTCTTATAGATATTAGGGGGAGTCCCTCTTAGATGTTTCTTGGAAAGCTTCATCATATTTAAATGCTTTATATGTTCTATCTTCTTTGGTTCCAGTGCTTGGTTGAAGTAAGTATTGGCATGAAGCAAGAAGGATGTTGTCAAGGCAAGCTGAAGTAGGCTCAAGGTAAGGGGGAGCTTGTATCATATTTATAATACGGTCCTTTCCTATTTGATAGTATGTTTATCTCCTCAAGATCAATTGGTGCCCACTTTGTGATTGTGTCAAAGGGGGAGAAAGTTCCTATTGAGGGAGTGCTTAAAGGGAGAAAAGGTGAGTTGTATATTACTATATATGATGTTTGTTGACATCAATGAAAAAGTAGGAGATTGTTAGAGTTTTATCAATGATATCATGGTGATGTCATGGAGGTGTCCTAGTGAGTGGATGGAGTGCTTTGATAAACCCAAGTAACAATGACAAATTGTGCAATGTGTTTGTTCTAGAGTGTTTTATGTTGGCTTGGTTGATCTTCAATTTTGGCATGATTAGAGATGCTTAGTGAAGAGTATGGTGATTGGAGCATGCGAAATAGGTCCCTAATATGTTATTTATGATTTTATATCTTGTGTGCATAAGTGGAATTCATTTGGTAGCCCATAATTTTCATTTGGGACGTTTGGGTCTAGTGGAAAAAAATTGAGTAGGTAGTTTGATGATGTCACCATTGCCACTTGGTAATGATTTAAGGGGAGTTGGTCATATAGGTGTGATCACATTAGTTACTATTTATTATGCACTAGATATGAATTCATGCATCAAAGTACAGTCAAAGATATGAGGGTAAAAATTTGGCTTCTCAATTAGATTTCATTATTTTCCCATACTTAAGCACATTTGCAATATGCCCAGAAAGAGCTAAGTAAGCATGTTGATGAGGTCAGCATTTATAAATATGGAGGTATCAGGAAAAAATGCTCATATGGGTTTATTAATTTTTTTCTTAGTTTATTTGTACTAATTTTTAGATCATGCAATAAAGCACATCAAAATATATGCTTTTGGAAGGTTGGGCTTCTAGGCAGTTTAACTGTGTTTTCCCATACTTAGCCAATTTTGCAATATGGTAAAAAAAAAGTTGAGTGAGAATTTTTATTGCGTTATATCTTTCACATGTGAATGTGTCAAAAAAATCTGACCATATTTATTTGTTTATTATTGATCATAGTTTATTTATGCTAATTTATAGATCATGCACTGATGCATGGCAAAAGTTATGCTTGCTCAAAGTTGGCCTCTCAAGTAGTTTTGACATGGTTGTCTCTATGATAGAAGATTTTGAGAATTAATTTTAATGGTGATATATCTCTCATGCATGAGGGTTCTAGGAGTTATTTTTTATATGGTTGGATTCTCCTGTGTGAGGCGATCATCTATTCCAACTTTGAGATCAAGTGAGTAAGCACATAAAAAGATATTGAAGTATAAATTTGGCCTTATAAGAATATTAAAAGGTTGCCCATAGTCATTTCTGCAAGAGTTAAATCTTGAGCAAGATCAATGGTGAATATTTCTCCAATAAGTTAGACAATAATGAGATGAGGATAGGTGCTTGAGTTTAATGACTGAGCAAAGTTACAAGATAAGGATCTAATGGAGAGTAGGCATTCATAATGATTTATCAAATGGTGAGCATTGATCATTAAAGACATGGTTGATCTATAGAGATCAACAGAGCATGTTGAGTCAACATTTCAATATTACACGAGATGAGGTAAACATGATTAAGGTTTAACGTCTAAACATTGGTGCCTATGTGTTAAATATTGATCAATATTGATGTATTCTATTTGATTATAAGTTGAGAGGGCACAAGATGTGAGCATAGTGTTTGAATTTTAATCATGACCATTTGCATTTGAATATTTGAATTTGTGAAGGAAAGACTAGTGTTTGGTCTTTGGGTTATATCTTTCGATAGAAGATGAATTTACACATGCAATAAAAAAATTATGTAGAGGACTCTGAGTTTCATTTGGAAATATGGATTTGAAGATCTAGAAGTGTGTGAAGATAAAGAAATTAAACTTCAAATTTGATTATGGTTTTGTGTTTGTTCTTCAAGTGACCCAAGAAGAGTAATTGAGCTCATGTAGATGTTGTTTTCATGTTTCATGGTGAATTGGGTTTTAAGAAGTATTGTAGACTCTATGAGGATGCTCTTCAAGGATTTTGGAGGTGTGATCAATATATATTGAGTATGAAAAATGCTTAAGAATTTGACTGTATTTTTAGTAATGGTGTTCCTATATAAGGTCTTTGTTTGATCATACATAGAGGTGAGTTAAGGTTACCATGATCATTTGAGAATTTCCTATGGGACATGAGGTGTGGACCTATGTATTTTTAAATGGTCTTGTGTTCTTATTATTCTTGGATAAGCGTCAAAGAAGTTGTATAGGTCTCTATAAGACCTAAAAGTGACTTAGGCCTATTTGAAAGGGGATTGTGCTTAGCTGTGACTCATGTGAGATGCCTTAAGGGTGAAGGCATGTATTATGGCCAAAAAGGATTATTATGAGATTAATAATTCATGATATATATATATATATATATATATATATATATATATATATATATATATATATATATATATATATATAGTGGAACCAAATGTGTTGGGTTCTAGACATGTATGTGTGAGACATTTTTATTGAATATTTGAGATAGTTGTAGAGTGAAAGAATGTAGAGAAGTGTGAGAGTACCCAGTTGTTGTCTTGCTGAGCATAGGAGATTAAGGACTATGTGTATGATTTATAGATCATGTTTTTATTGTCAAGATAGTGCTCTTGTAGTTTTTGGATATGCAAAGAGGTCTAAGTGTGCATATTGTGTGAAGAAGGAACAAATTTGAGACATGCCTATGTGAGAGGCTTGTTTGAGATAGAGAGTTTATGCAGTTTTCAAATAATCAAGAGGTCCATTATTAGGTGTTGAAGACATTAGTTCTAAGGTGAAAGTGTTCTTCTCAAGGAGGGTCTAAATTATTTGATCTTCTTTAGGGGTAGTTGTTCCTTGTGAAACAGGGTTTCACTAAAGACCTTTGATCAAAAGGACTTGATTGAGTGTCGCTGATTAGAAGGAATTGATCAATCTCTTCTTTTATCATCTTATAGGATGGTAGTCCATGTGTTTGTAGCATTGAGAGTGGCTTTTATTCCCCAATAGGGTTTCCCACATAGATCTTGTGTTGTATATGTGAACTTGCATTATGCTCATTTTTCACTACTATGAATGATCTAAATGCTTCATGAATGTTTTTATTGAATGCTTAATTATTTGTAAGAGTTTAGAAATTGAATTAGATCATTTCCATCACTGCTTAGCCCCCTATCTCAGTGGATTATACATCTAACACATGTAGAGTTGTATTTATTCTCACCACACATATAATTCAGTGTGTTATTTCCTTCTCAACATAGGTATAGAAGGCACATAGAACCACTCAAAGCATCAATTTCCTTTCCAGATTGGTTTCTGTCATGATGAACTTGGAAACCTTACTTCATGTTTTTGAAAAATATGCTCAATGCCCTTTAAAACTATTATTATTTGGATTTTGGCATTGTTCATATGTAACACTTGGAAAATTCATATCCTTTAGGCTATTTTTTGGCCAACTATAGGCATGTGTCATAATATTTTTAACATTGGATGTGTTTCTTAAGTTTACAGGCTTAGGAAACTAATAAGCAGTTTGAAAGTTTCAATAATGCAAAATTACAGTTGGACTCCAAATATCCACCAAGATTTGTTTGAATTTACATGTCCCATGCTAACCTCAAGTTACAGGCTTAGTAAATGAGATGACACTTTACACATTACAGACTAACTCTTGTGAACTGAAGGATCTAAACACAAACCCCGATTGAAAATTACATTGACCAAATCCTTCAAAATAAGGGAAACTCTGAACATGCTTTCTAAAGATTTATCCTTGACTACAAAAGATGATAAATCTGATGAAAAAAAAAATTGACAAACAAAATATCGAATAAATTCTCTGATCATAAAAGCTAATGCAAAAGTTCCAAACAAAATGTTTAATGTAGAAGTTTCAAAAAAAATATTTGATGAAGAAAGTATAATCTTAGGAATTTATGAAGTGTAAAGTTTCCAAAAAGTTGAACTTTAGAAATTTCCAACTTGCAACCTTAAACTTTCCCTTTTCATGTGTAATTTCACCAAGATAGTCAATTGGGAATGGGAGCTCAGGAAGTATATTGCAACATTGCAATTATTTTTTTTTTGCAACTTATTTCTCCATCATATTTTCCCATGGACCTTTTCATCCCAACTATAATTTATAATATTACAAACTTGAAATCAACCTTGAGAATTCCGCTAAGCTCCTTATCTACCATACATCCTCAATATCACTAAAACATGAAGATGTTGAAGTGTTAATAGAAATCAACTTTTCATAGGGTCTTCAAAAATTAAGAAATGGATTTTTAACTCAGGTAAAAATTTGTAAATAAGATGTAAAAATTAGATATTCATGCACTAATATTTAGGGAAAGCGGAAAAATTATCAAGTGTAAGTTTGGGCACTAACATAATCAAATTATGAGAGGTGATTAGCATTGACTCCTTTTTTATTTTAATGAGCCAATTGATGACTCATCACAATCCATATATCAATTTTAATAAATCTTCCATGTCTTAGGATCCATGAGATGATATGATTTTAATGTAGTAATATACCCCAATATGATGTACTAGAGTGTCTTTAGTTCAATCTTATTCCTCTTTTTAGTTGCAACATGCATATGTGATATACATCCAAACACTCTTAGATGGGAGATCAATCATTTATTATCACTCCATACCTATTCTATTTTCTTGTTTTACAAGATATTCATAGGTTCCCTATTTAAAATATAAATGGTTATCTAGACTACTTCTACACATAATGGTACATCTAACTTCACAATCAAAAGCATTCAATGAGCCATCTCCATGATAGAATGATTTTGTCACTCTATAATTCCATTTTATTGGGGTGTATAGGGATTAGTAAAGTAATGTATGATGTCATGTTACTAAAATAATGAAAATTACTCCTTTGATATGTATTCCCCCACTCAATCTAAGCAAAGGAGAGGAAGAGATCTCCCTAATTGTGTGATAAGAAGATGGTGGAAGAGCTTAAAATGAGAAAAGGCTTCACTCTTCTTTTTGAGAAAGAGCACCCACTTTTTTTTAAATAAATAATCAATAAATAGATGTAATTACTTGAATACTTTAAAAGTATCAGGCAGAGGTTAGCCCATATCGATATACACCACATACAGACAATCCTTATCATGAAAGTAACTCAGCTTGAACAAAATCATGTGTTGTTTTATCATAAGGCATCCAAGGCATATAGGTAAAGAATAAGAAAGTTGAATAAGAGAATGTAACATTGTATTAGTTATGCATTGGTATAAGGAGTTAGTGTAAAGTTTCCCATATCGATAATGCAAGAGGGTAATAGACTATATCATATAGGTTAATAAATGAACTATATTGGATGAAATTACATCTATTTTAAATAATGATTATTTATAAAATCTCTAGAAATTATATTACATTCTCATGAGATGAGTCAAGATTTAGTGTCATTTTGTATTTGAAAATCCACCATAAGTGTATGATTGAAGAGCTAAATTAAAGATAAGAGAGTTGTCAAGATGAGGACATATAACACCTTTTTGAGAGTATTGCTTATCATCCTGAGAAGAATGGTGACAATTCTAATTCATTATATAACATAATCCTTATATTATATGATATGAACCTAATATCCAATGGGTTGGTTAGGTAGTGAATGAAATAGATCCTTATATCATGTCATATGTTAATTTGTGCCTGAGTCAATCAAACTAACATTGATTACTAGATATGAGGTTTGGGAAACAATAACTACAATCTTATGTGCACCATAATATAATTCTTATAGTACCATATCTATAGATGCATCATCTTATTATGGTTTATTTTGTGCTGCTACATGTCCTTTCTAATTCCATCACCAATGATGAGGACATTTTTTTTACTACTAGGAATCATTTCAATTGGATGTGCCTTGAATTAAGGCATTATACTATAAGTGATCACAATCATGAGAATTTGTATGAAAAATATGACACCATAATTTCATTATCTGAGACTTGGATTGATGTTTATGTTGTGTTAATGGTCCTTTCTAGACCTTCTGACCATGCTACATAGAAATCAATACTTTAATTCAAACTCATATTTCACTAACTCAATGGCTTCTTTTTGTTGGAACATATTCACCATGTATTCAAAAGACACTACTTGCTTTGTAATGATAAATGTCTAAATTAAATAAGGAATATCTCTCAAATTCATCAGGACCAACAGCTTATCCTCAATATTTTCACCAAGTGCAACTAGTTCTACATGAAGTTTTTCCACCCAACATAAGTACTTCTAAAAATTTTCACTATCTTTCATACTGAGTGTATGAATCTTGGACTAGAGATGGAGGATATTAAATTGGTTCTTTACCTTGTAGATAGTGGACATATTTTCCTAATCTTCCTTTGATATTGACACAAACTAAATATGTTGTTGAACCTCATCAGTGATATCGAGTGTAATTAACATTATGGATTTTGCATTAGACATGTCATACTTAATCTACTCATCAACTCTAGTTGGACAATCCACATTACTAGTGAAAATCCCCCCTAATTATTTGAATCGAATAATCATGTGAATATTTGTATTTCATGCTGCATAGTTGTTCCATTTTAGGAGTGATGCATCAGAAAGAAACAACTTTGGCAATGACATATTTTTTATTTCACCCTTAAATCTGTAAGTTTTTCAAAAAGCCACAATAACAAATGAAATAAGAATTTTTATTTCTTTAAAATTTTGTATATAATAAATTGTAACCTATAAAATTTAATTATATCCTTTGTATAAGTTTTAAACATAATATTAAACTTTTTGATGACTGAGGTGCTTGTTGTCTAGAGGTGAACTTTTCTTTTATAATTTTATGCTAGTAGAAATGGATAAGTAGGTAAAACCTAATAATAATGAGATGTAGCATTAAATTGAACTCGATAAGCTTATGAAGTTAGACATGTTCACTTGTGAGGGTTTTCTTCTTCACATTACTCATTTGTAATATATCATTTTTTCAGGTTGGCACATCTTCTTTGCTTGACACTATGAAGTGAGTATAACTCATTCATTTGTAGATTGTAGATTTTATCTTATGTAGTAAATTACTTAGACTTAATCCTTAGTTACCATGTTATTACCCCTAATAATATCAACATACCACCATGATTTTCAAGTGTTTGATGAGAAATAGACTGCAAATATAGATGTTCCATGGTCACCTCACAGATACCAAAATGAATAAAGTAAACACTTCAATGTATTTCATGGATATACATGGTGCTTATATACAAGACAAAATTAGTTGGAACATAACTTTCCTCAACTCTAATTACCTCAACTATAGTAATACTTAAAATTATGCTAACAGTTTTGGTTGATGAAGTGATTGTGTGTGTTAACTAATAGAAAACAAAAATTTAGATAGATACCATAATTTATATATATAATTTATTAAGATAATGAGGATGTATTGATAAATTTTATTATTGAAATGTAAGATTTAGTACCTAAACTAAATGAAAAAATTGGTTATTAGGATCATATTTCAAAAAAAATTCAAGAATAATCTCTTGAAGTGTTAGTTTCACTTAAGAGTGATCTATCACTAGCCAAATATAATAATAAAAACTTGTTTATGAATGAACAAGAAATGTAGCATGGGGGAATGTTGACACTCTAATTGAACTTAAGTAAAGTTTAGATGTTTTCTAAAGACTTGATGCATGGTAGATAAATATTGAAAAGTTGTGTATACTTGAAAATGTAAAATATTTTCGAGATACATGTGTGGTTGAATAAATAAATAAAACATAGTTGATGATGCACATTGAACATAAATCATAAGATATATAACATATGAAAATGAGATAAATAAAAATACGTGTGATAGAAATTTTTATGATATGTATAAATTATCACGAGAAATAATAAATGAAAATGATTTACACTATATGTCTAATCATTCTCAGGTCCTGATTTTGGATTTTTATAGACGTTTGAAATATCTAAAACTTTTTACATATTTCCATGTTGAAACAATAACCATATAAATTACAAGATAAAAATTGGGTTTGAAACTATAAGAAATGGAAGGGATTTTGAACAATTTTCATCATGTGTCAAGTTAAATTATGCATTGAATATGATGCCATCGTCATGTATGAGTAAAATTACCTTACCATATATGTGAATAAGTATACCATGTAAACGATTATACATCCTCATGTCTTCATATTTACATTTTCTAAAGTATATAATTGCATGTAAGAGTAATATCAAACGTAAAAAAATATTGCATGAATAATAATGTTGTGTAAATTGAAATTGAGTACATGATCAAAAAATTAGATGTATTAAGGATATATTTTATAAATTATTTGATTGGTTGTGTCAAAATGCTACATGATATGACCGACTAGCTCAAGAAAATAATGGAAGCCAATATTGACTATTTTTGGTCAATATTGTTTATGATGTAAAATGCAATTTAGCTTATTTAGACTATCAAAATAACATGCTAAATGGAAAAATTTGGTAGCATAGGTCATTATTTGGGACTATTTAGATATGGGAATTTCAAAATAAGTGTCAAATGGCCAGAAACATAGAGCTAAAGGCTAGAAGATCGATAAAATTTATGATGTGTAGGAAGTGATAAATATTATAATGATGAAAAAAATAATCTGTGTATAGGAAAGTTTTAATCCCAACCAAAAATACTATCAATGTGATGCCCACATGTATGGTTTATGTCATCCAAAGAATCATACACTTATATGCATAATTAGGATCAAAATAATTAATGTACTCACCATCTTGGTACATTAAAATTTCCTAGGTTTATCTTAAAATCATGATATGCCATTCTGATCATATTTTGTATTTATATATGAAAACCCAACTACACCATATATTATAATTATCTTCTTATTTTTTATTTTCTTTTTAATACAAGGAAGAGAATTAGTTTCTCCTTTAAATTATTAAATTGAATATGTAACCATATCTTTATTTTTATCTTATTCCTCTATGCATGAATTATATATAATATTTGAATCCATAGAAACCATATTTGTACCATTAGACTTCTTAAGAACATTTTTTTTTTGAAATTTCTTCATGTTAAACCTTTTCATAAATATTTTTTCTATCTTATCTTGATTTTTTTTAAACTTATTTTTTTGTGAGTGTTCTATGAGTAATGACTCCTTTTCAATCTTTCCCATTTGTTTATGTTTCTAGCCTTTATTTTTCATCGTATTTCTTTTGTAATCAGTATTTCTCTAAGTTTTCCATCTTTTCTAATTTCACTTGTTATTTAGGACATGAAATCATAGAGTGAGTAGGTTACATGATTTATTTATCTAGTCTAAGATCTCTACTATCAATGATACTTTGTATTTTTTTCTTCAAACCCAAAAAATTATCTATACAATGCCCATTCATTTTATGTTATTCACAATAATATTTTATTCTCTTAAAGGATGCATAGGAGGGAATGTGATCAAATTGATTCATATAATTTTTATTTGAATATTAGTTTAACTCTTATTAGCCTTTTTAGTATACTTTTTAAATAAATATTTGGGTATTTATGTTTATTTTGAACCCATACTTGAGATGAAATATTTTGAGTAAAAAAATAGCTAGATGTAAATGTAGATATATGATTAATATTGACATTCTCTAGATTCAATGTTGATGTGATCCTATTTTTCAAGGATGTGGTCCTTAAACAAGAGTATTTATTTTTATTTTCAAACTCTTTTATGAATGTTTTCATAGTGATTATTTATCCAAAAACAAAAGCCTTAGGTACTTCTAATTGAACATTCAAATAAACAGCATCAATAAAATGTGTAGAAATTGGATGGATATTAGGAAGGAAATTTTTGTTTCATTCATTATGTAGTGGTCTATATATTTAGGTGTGAATAACATGGACCACAAAATACAATACAATCCATGAGCTAATAATGTGGATAGGATGGTAGCTTTGACAACCTTGAGGCCTAGAAGGAGGAATAATTAAAAGGTATTGAGATTTTTCATATTTTGTTTGTTTTTTATTAGATTTCATTTATTTGATTCCATGAATGTTAATTATATTTATTATTATGTGAGTACAACATGTAATGAAAAAATATGAAATCTTAAAGAAAAAAATGTTCATCCATTATAGCCATGGATTATATGTATATTTAAATGAAAATAATAGAAAATTGAAATTTATGTCTTAGAAAAAGGACTTTTTTGTGTATGTAAATTCATAAACTAATTTTAAATGTAAGATTAAAATATAGTACTTTAAGTGTCATATATTAGATTTGAGGTTAATATAAATTACTTTCATTGTTAGCTATTAAATATAAGGGTGAAATAAAATTAATTTAGAGTATGATATTAGATCCAAAATAAAGTTATTTTAGTGTCAAATACTTGGAAATTTATTTAAACCCTAAGTTATATTTTTAAGAAATGGTAAAATAAAATGTATCGATTCACCAACATGTTTTTATCAAAATTTGGAATTAATTGGTGTATTAGCTCAAATTAAGAACTTTATGTATCAAATACTTCAAAATTTTTATAAACCCTAAGATATTTTATTAAGAAATGTTAAAATAAAATTTATTGATTTACCAATATGTTTTTATCAAAATTTTGAATTAATTAGTGTATTAGCTCAAATTAACATAAAATGAATTGAAAGATAGAAAATGTTTTACATAAATTGTAACTATCAAAATGAAATTAGAAATAATGTAACAGAAAAAACATAATAAAATGAGAGAAACTAACTATGAACAACACTATAAGACTTAGATATTTTCTTCATCCAAGTTGACACTCTATGATTGAAAGATATTTATAACTAATCAATTAGATATGATTATACATGTTTATAGAAAAATGTTATTATCACTGATCAAGGTCAAGATTTACTATAATGGGACATGATCGATTGTCATTATTGTCAATTTTGGATGATTCTATTATCCATGGAAAATTTTAAAAAAATAAGGCAAAGTCATGTATGCATATGAAATTGACAACACAGTGGGTTGGAGATGAAGGAGATGGCGAGGTTGGGCGAGCGTTGTTACTCGCGACCTAGCTAGGGCAGCCATGTCCTAGCTATTGGACATTTTTTTTCTATGTTTACACAGGTGCAGGGGTGAGCAAGGTGCGAAGGGGGAAGAGCATAGGCAGCGAGGGGAAAGGTAGGCAGAGCTGGGAAATAGTAATGGAATGGCAGGGATAGAAAATCTCACAAGGGAAAGAAGCTTCAATGAAGTGGTAGGCAGGAGCTCTCAGGGATAGAATGTTAGATTGAAGGAGGAAACTGGTGTTGATCAGATTACAGGGGAGTAGGGCAATGGCTCAATAGGAGGGTTAAGAATCACCAAGCTTAATGGATGCCTAGAATGCTACAACGAGAGACCAAAATTGGTTATTCTGTATGACATGATAGCAGAGGATGTGGAGTATTACTCTAAACATTCTCTATACTGCAAATTCCTAGGACTGAAAGTTTCTCTGCCATTCTTGGAAAATTGGGCTCGCAGGGTGTGGGAGCCGGCAGGAGAAATGGAATTGATGTTGTTGGCTAACAGTCTCTTTATGTTCACTTTCAACTGTCTAGAGGATAGAAACTAGGTGTTTGAAGGGGGGCCATACTTCTATAATTAGGTTGGTCTTTTCTTGAAACCATGGCATGCTGGTTTTAACCCCACAAAGGAGCTTTCAAACAGGGTTCTTGTGTGGGTTCGTCTCTCGTGAATGCTGATTGAATGCTGTCGGGAGGATGTTTTGCTAATGATAGCTTTGATAATAGGAAAACTGGTGGGGTCATCTTCACAAACTCTAGGAAAGAAGATTATGACTTATGCAAGAATATGTGTAGAGATTGACTTAAGCAGGCCTTTGCCAGATGCTTTGGAAATGTGTGCAGGTTCGTACTCATGGGTACATCAACTAGACTATGAGACCTTGCCCTTTAGATGCTGACTATGCCATGAGTACAGACATCTGGTAAGAAGATGCCCAAAAAGTAAAATGGAGGAGAAACAACCTTCTCCCTTGCCTTCCACGAATAAGACATCAACGGAGAAGAAAGGTAAAAAGTCTGGAGGGGGGAAGGACCCTGAAGGGTTTATGCAGGTTAAGTCCAGGAGTAGAAATAGGGGATACAAGAGAACCCTCTTGGAGAGGCAAGAGGAGGATTCCTTTAACAGATTTGAGATTTTGGAGGATTTTGGACAACAAGAGATTAATCCAGGTCTTGTTGACGGGGAGGAGTTAATGGAGGAGGATGAACATGCAATTAAAGCCGGCCCTCTCCTTCCGGTGAAAGCAGTTGAAGTGCCCTTACCAATGGATATGGAGGAATAGGGGAGAGTGTAGAGTATGGCAGAATTAATAGAAGAGAAGTACCAACTTATGGCAGCCAGAGAGAAGGCGTCACAGCTAGGGGTGGAAGAGGGGGAAAAGAGCGGGAAGGCTCCACCCAGCCTGGGAATTCTTCAAAAAGACAGCAAGAAGGGAAGCATAGAAAAGAGTGGGAAAGTGGGAAGAAAGAAGGATACGAAATGAATTAAGATGATTGGGGAGAACTTGGTCGAATCAGGGTCAGTTAAGACCTTGGATGCACACTTTTTTCCTCCCTCAAAATGATTACGGTATCATGGAATGTGAGGGGCCTGAATAGTGGCCCTAGACAAAAAGATATTCAAGAGTTAATCAGAAGTCAACATCTAGACATTCTCTTTCTGAAAGAGACCAAAGTGTTAGTGGAGTATATGATGGGTATTGCCCCAAGTATTTGGGGACAAGGGTCATGCCAATGCATTGGGGCCAGCGGGGCAGTAGGTGGACTGGCATGTGTTTAGAATCTGAGGAGGGTTACACCGGTGGTTTGGATGGCCTTCAAATCGATGTTATCTATGGTCACCCTATGCACAGATTCAGGAGAGTATGTGATGTTGTTGAATGTCTATGCCCCTACTGATTTGCAAGGTAAGATCTTTGTCTGGAATAGCATTAAGCTAGTCCGTAAGGAATTCCCTTATCTGCCATGGATCATAACTAGAGATTTTAACGTGATTTTGGATCTTTCAGAAAAGAGGGGTGGAAATATCATATTAAAATTGTCTTCTACTCTTCTCAATGAAAAGATAGCAGAACTCAATTTGGTAGACATCAAACCAAGCAATGGGTGTTTCACTTGGAACAATAGAAGGCCAGATAACACTTTTATAGCAGAGCAAATTGACAAATTTTTGGCATCTTGTTTTTGGGTGGGGGTAGGTGGACACTCAGCTTTGACATTTTAGATTGGCGGGGCTCGAACCATTGGCCAATTAGGCTGAGCATCTCTTCTGCTATCAGGAAATAGAAGCCACCCTTCAAATTTCAGCTTATGTGGTTGCGGGATCAGGGTTTGTTTGGTCATATTTTAGAGTGGTGGAGAGCCGATCGGCCAGATTCTGGAACAACTATGTATGTGTTCGCAAAGCTACTCCAATTCGTCAAATATTGGCTTCAGAGATGGAACAGGTAGAGCTTTGGGAACATCTTCTAGGAAAAGAAGAGGGCAAAGAAAGAACTAAATGTTATTACACGTCTGATCTATGAGGAAGGATTGTCTGAGACTTTGTTGAAGGAGGAAGGGAAGGCGGTTAAGACCCTGGAGGAATGGGACTGAGAGAGGAAATTTTTTGGAAACAGAAGGCCAGGATTGATTGGCTGCAAGAAGGAGATAGGAATATTGCCTTCTTCTTCAATTTGGTTAAAGCCAGGAATCATAGTAATGTTGTTACTTCTCTTGTCATGGATAGGGCTAAGGTAGTCTCTTCCACGAGAGACATTTGTAATGAGGCTAAACAGTATTTCAGTGCACTTTTCTGGGAAGCAAGGTAGCGGGATGAGGCCATGGAGGACTTGATACTTTCATGTATTCTATCTATTGTTTCAAAAGACATGAAAGAAAAGCTTAGGCACCCAGTTTTGATGGAGGAATTGAGGAAGATAGTATTTCTGATGAAGAAGGGTAAGGATCCTAGTCTAGATGGGTTTCTGATTGAGTTTTATCAAGAATTTTGGGAGATTATAAAGGACGATTTATTAGCGGTGGTCCAGGAGTCGCAGGCTAACAAGGAGATGTTGAGGGCATTGAATTCTACTTTCTTGGCCCTCATTTCGAAGGGGGAGGGAGCAGACCACCTTAGCCAATTTCAGCCCATCTCCCTTTGTAATGTAATTTACAAAATTCTATTGAAGTTGATTGCCGAAAGATTGAAGAAGTGCTTGAAGGAGCTGGTTGTAGAGGAGCAGAGTGGCTTTGTGGAGGGTAGGCAGATTTTGGATGGTATTGTAATGGCTACTGAGGTGGTTCATTCGATGTCCAAGTCTAAGGAGAAGGAAATGTTCATTAAGTTGGACATGTCAAAGGCGTATGATAGGGTGCGGTGGTCCTTTCTTCAAAAAGTTCTGTAGGCTTTTGGCTTTGAGAGGGGGTGGATTGAGTGGGTTATGAGTTGTGTTACCTCGACCTCATTCTTTGTCTTGGTTAAGGGAGAACACATGGGTTTATTTGGGGCTATCAGGGGCTTGTGGTAGGGGGACCCTTTATCCCCCTACTTATTTCTTCTCCTGGCAGAGGTATTAGGCCGTCGGATCAGAGAGTACATGAGGGAGGGGGAGATTCTTGGGTGGAGATGGGGCGATGGACTACCTATTCTCTCTCACCTCTAGTTCGTGGATGATGTGGCCATGATGGGAATGGCCACCATTAGAGAGGCAAATAATATCTGTAGATGCCTGGATGCTTATCTCGTGGCCTCAGGGTAGGTCATTAATGAGGAGAAATCATCCATCTTCTTCTTCAACACGCCTCTGGCTATCCAAAGGAGAGTGGCCAAAATTCTTTGGTTTCAAATTGGCAGCTTATCGGTTATGTATCTTGGTATCCCTGTCACCACGGGTAGACAGTCCAAGGAGTCTTGGCAGGTTATCCTAAATAAATTTAGGACCAATGTGAATCATTAGACACACAGATGGTTATCCTTTGCGGGCTGAGTCTAATTGATTCAGTCAGTGGTCCAGGCTCTACCCCTCTATAGGTGCATGTTACAAGGGGTGCCAGTTAGCTTTGTGAAGGATCTGGACTCTCTGGTGAGACAATTTTTGTGGGCAGGGAATCTGTCCTCGATGAAATGGAGTCTCATCTGTTGGGAAGTTGTCTGCAGCCCGAAAAGATTGGGTGGCCTGGGTCTTAGACAATCCTTGATGGCTGGTACGGCCCTCACTGCCAAGCTATACTGGAGATGGTGCATCGAGAAAGACTAGGTGTGGAACAAAGTTTTGGCGCATAAATACTTTCCTAGAAGCTCCCAGAAGGACATACCGAGATATTGTATGATAGGGAATGGTTCGGTGGTATGGGACATGCTAAAGAAAGGGGCGACTCTGATAAAAAGAGGACTATTCTGGATTTGCAAAAGTGGGATGGAAGTGCACTCTTGGCATGATTCGTGGGATGGTTTTTCCCCTATAACGTTGCAGTACCCTCATCTTCAAGCTCTTTCTCAGATATTTTGCGAGGCTGGCTAGTATAAGGTAAGTGATTTCAAAAAAAATTATTGTCAGGATCAGCTTATGGAAGCAAGATGGAAGAGTCTAGAGGACTGGCCTATCAGGGATATGGAGGTGGAGTGTGAGGAGCTGAAGGGGATTTTGGCTAGGCACAACTGCTGTGCCCTCAAAGGGGCTGATGAGCTAGCCTGGTTTCCACATCCCAAAGGTAAATACTCAATTTCAGCTAGGTACCAGGATCTTTTTGCACAAAAATTTGGGGAGGGCAAGGAGGTCACTTGGTGGAAATGAACCTGGAGTAAGTTTTCATGGCCAAAGTGCAACTGCTTCATTTAGACGTTGGCTTAGAATCGATGTCTGACATGAGATAACTTATGCAAGAGAGGCTTTATCGGATTGTCCTATTGCATTTTGTGTGGCACAGAGGAGGAGAGTTTGTCACATATTTTTTTTAGTTGTCAATTCACTGGCCGACTTTGGGACGCTTGGTGGGAGGCATGGAGATGTAGGGGAGTCCACGCGTTATCTTTGGCTGATTTCTGGCTACAACTAGACTGTCTGCCCCCTATTGTGCATTTCCTACAAGATGTTTGGTACACAAGACCCATATTCTTGCTGTGGCAAGTTTGGTTGGAATAGAACAGAAGGATTTTTAATGATGTCAAGCTAGAGGCTATGCAAGTTTGGAGTAGAATTAGTAGGATGACTCAGGAATCAGTGGAGGCCAAGAGCGAGGTCACTCTACCTATGACCAAGAGCGACACAGAGGTGGTTGGAATATTGGGGATGCACGTGCTTTCTCCAAGATCTGTGTGCGTTAGGAGAGGTGGGGGAGTGAAGCAGAGAATGTAGAGAAGTGGGAGGTGGATGCCTCCTCCAGTCAATTTTTTGAAGATTAATACAAATGGCTCCTCTAGAGGCAACCTGGGTCTGGCTGGTATAGGAGGGATTGCTAGAGATGCTTTGAGTGCTGTTATTTTCATCTTCTCAGATTATAAGGGAGAGCAGATGATTAATCAGATGGAGGGTCTAGCCATTTTACACACTCTGAGAAGAGCTTACAAGATGAGCTGGCGTAAAGTGATATGTGAGGCTGACTCACTAATTATGATCAATATGATCTAGGAATGGCAAATTAAGGATGTGGATTGACAGTTATCTTTGGTGGTTCAGCAGATTTTACAGATTAGTTCGCTTATGGATTTGGTGATTTTTGCTCATGTCTCAAGAGAGTGGAACAGGGCGGTGGATTGTTTAGCTAGATGGGCTTCGGAGGAAGTGGAAGGGCAGCATGTGGTTGAGGAAGTACAACTATCGATTGATATTAGATGAAATTTGGAGAGAATCCTGTTGGAAGACAGGAAATGTATGAGCGAGTAATGTTGGCTCTATGTCATTTTTTTTATTTGTTGGTTTGGCTTGTAGTGTCGTTGTACTAGTTTTTTTGTGATTGAATAAAGTTTTTACCCCTGGTTTTTATCATGTATGCATATGAAATCCTCAAATTTCTCACCATATTTCATACTGATTGTATAAATATTAGACTATAAATGGAGGATCTTCATTTAGTTCTTTACCTCATAGATAGTAGATAGAATGTCCCAAGCCTCCTTAAATTTTGATGCATCTCGAATATGTAGTTAAACCTCATCTATTATATTGAGTGTACTCACCATTAGGGATTTGGCATTAGACTTATCATACTTCATCTACTCATTATATCTAATTGTATGGGTCACATTAGCGATAATAATCCCCTATAATTCTTCAACTTGAAAAATTGTGTGCATCTTTATCTTCCATGCTACATAGTTTATCCCTTTTAGGATTTAGGCATCAGAAAGAAGTAACTTTGACAATGACATATTTTATATTTCTCCATTAAATCTATATTTTATTTAAAAATGTAAAATAACAAAGGCAACAGAATATTTTATTCCTTCAAAAAATTTTATAAATAATGTAACTTATCAAAATAAACTATCACCTTTATAGAATTTTTAAACACAATATACACTTTTCAATGGCCAAGGTGCTATTTGTTTGGGGGTGATATTTTTTAATTATTATTCTATGTCAATATAAATTCATAGGTAGGTAAAAAAAATTAGGAATTCAATATGGCATATAGGTGACTTTGATATGTATGTGTAATTCGATGCAGTACTTGTGAGGTTGTTCTTTGTTTTCATCATGCACAACATAGCCTTCTTCTAGGTTGGTACATATCTTCCTTGTTGGACATTATGAAGTCTGTATAACTCATTTAGGCATATATTACAAATTTGATCTTATGCATTAAAATACCTAGACTTTGTCCTTCATTTTCATGATATTCTTCCTCACAAGATCATCATCCCACCGTGCTCTCCAAGTGCATGAGAAAAAATGGACTTCAAATGCAAATCATCCACACTCACCACTTTGATACCAGAATAAATAAATTAAATGTTTCAATGTATTTCATGATAGATAGGGTGTTTATATACAATATAAAATTAGTTGGAATATAATTGTCATCAACCATAAATTAACAACTAAGTAATTATTATTTTAAATAATGTAATACTTTAAAATTACACTAACAGTTTTGGGTGACAAAGTGACCATGTGTACAAACTATTAGAAGACAAAAATTAAGATAGATACCATAATTTATAAATAAAAAATAATCAAGATAAACCTAATGTATTGATAAATTTTATTAATGAAACATAAGAGTTACTACCTAAAATAAATACAAAAGATATTTATTAGGATCGCATTCTAAAGAACTTTCAAGAACAAATTCTTGAAGTGTTGGATGTACTTGAAAGTGATATATCACTAGCCAAATATAATAATAAAAACTTCTCTAGAACAAACAAGAAATGTGTCATGTGGGAATGTTGACCCTACAATTGTACTTAATTAAAGTTTAAATGTTTTATAAAGAATTGATTTATGGGAGAGACATATTGAAAATTCTTGTATACTTGAAAATATAAAATATTTTTAAGATACATGTGTGGGTGAATAAATAAATAAATCATGGTAGATGATTCACATTGCAAAAAAATCATAAGATATATAACATATGAAAATGAGATAAACAGCAATACATGTGTGATAGAAGATTTTATGATATGTATAAATTATCATGAGATAAATAACATATGAAAATGATTAAATGTAGATGTCTAATCATTCTTAGGTACTGATTTTAGATTTTTAGAGATGTTTGCAATATTTGAAACTTTTATACATATTTGCATGTTGAAATAAGAACCATAAAAATTAGGATATAAAACCATGGGTTTGAAAGAACAATGGAAGGGATTTGAAATTTTTTTATCACGTGTCAAGGTAAACTATGCCCTGAATATGATGTCATGTCCATGTATGAGTAAAATTCCCCCACTATATATGTGAAGAAGTATACTATGGAAATGATTTTACATCTTCATGTCATCAAATACACATTTTCTAATGTATATAATTGCATGTAAGAGCAATATCATACTTAAAATAAATATATTTCAAGAATAATAGTGTTATGTAAATTAAAATTATGTATATTATTAAAAAAATGGAAACATTAAGGCTCAATTTTCCCAAATTGTTAATTAGTTTTATCAAAATGCCACAGGGTAGGGCCGACTAGCTCAGGACAATAATGGAAGCCAATATTGATAGTTTATGGTCAATATTATTTATGATGTAAAATACAATTTGGTCTATTTAGACTATGAAAACAACATGTTAAATGGGAAATTTTGGTAGCATGGGTCATTATTTGGGATTGTTTATATATGGGAATTATAAAAGAAGTGTTAAATGGACAAAAACATAGAGCACATGACTAGAAGACTGATAAAATTGATCATGTGTAAGAAGTCAAAGAATATTATGATGATGAAAAAATAAGCTATGTATACAAAAGCTTTGATGCCAACCAAATATCCCATCAATGTGATACCTACTTGTATGTTTTATGTCATTTGAAAATCATACCAATCTATGCATAATTAGGAGTCATCATCCTTAAAAATTTATTAGGCTTATCTTAAAATAATGATATGAAATTATAATAATATTTTATATCTATATATGAAAACCCAACTATACTATATATTATATGTCTTCTTATTTTTTATTTTATTTTTTGGTACAAGGAAGAGAACTAGTTTCTACTTTCAATTATTGACTTCAATATGTAACCATATTTTTGTCTTTATCTTGTTCCTATACACATGAATCATATATAGTATTTGAATCCATATAAAGCATATTTTTACCATTAGACTTTTTAAGAACTTTTTTTTTGAACTTTCTTCATGATAAACCTTTTCATAAAGATGCTTTCTATCTTATCTTCTTTTATTTTGAAACTTGTTTTTTTTGTGTGAATGTTCTATGAGTAACTCCTCATTTTAAATCTTTCCCATTTGTAAAATTTATCATTGTATCCTTTATTTTTCATCTTGTTCCTTTTGTAATAATTATTTCTCTAATTTTTCCATTTTTTCTACTTTCACTTATTATTTAGGAGATGAAATCATAGAGTGAGTAGGTTACTTGATTTATTTATGTAGTCTAAGATCACCTTTGTCAATGATACTTTGTATTTTTTTCTTCAAATAAAAATAATTATCTATATGATGCCCATTCATTTTATGATATAAATAGTAGTATTTTGATATCCTAAAGGATGCATAAGAGGTAATGTGATTAACTTGTTTCATATAATTTATATTTAAACATTAATTTGACTCTTATTATCCTTTTTAGTATATTTTTTTGAATTAATATTTGGATATATATGTTTATTTTGAACCCATACTTAGATGAAATATTCTGAATCAAAAATTAGATGGATGTAGGTGTAGATATATGATTAATATTAGCATGTTCTACATTCAACATGTATATGACCCTATTTTCCAAGGATGTGGTCATTAAACTAAAATATTTATTTTTATTTTCAAACTCTCTTATGAATGTTCTCATAGTGATTATTTGATATTGATTGGTGTCAAAAACACAAGAATTAGGTACTTTTAATTGAATATGTAAACAAACACCATCAATAAAATGTGTGGAAATTGGATGGGTTTTAGGAAGGAAATGTTTTTTTCATTCATTATGTCATGGCCTATAGATTCAGTTGTGAATAACATGGACAACAAAATCAGATACAATACATGAGATAATCATGTGCATAGGATGGTATCTTTAACAATCTTAAGGCCTAGAAGGAGAAATAATTAAAAGGTAGTGATAATTTTCATATGTTGTTTGATCCTTATTACATTTTATTTATTTGATTAAATGAATGTTAATAATATTTATTATTATGGAAATACAACATGTAGTGAATAATATGAAAGTTGGAAGAAAAAAATGTTCGTCCATTATAGCCATGTATTATTTTTAGATTTAAAAGAAAATAATATAAAATTGAAATTTATATCTTATAAAAAGGATATTTTTGTGAATGAATATTATTAAACTAAATTTAAATCCAAGTTCAAAAGAAAGAACTTTTATTATCATATATTAGATTTGAGGTCAAAATAAATTACTTTCATTGTTAACTATTAAATCTAAGGGTAAAAGAAAATTATTTTAGCATCCGATATTAGATCCAAAATAAAGTTGTTTTAGTGTCAAATACTTAAGAATTTATCTAAACCCTTAGATATGTTTTTAATAAATGATAATATAAAATGTATTGATTCACCGATATGCTTTTATCAAAATTTGCCATTAATTCATGTATTAGCTCAAATTAAGATTAAATGAATTGAAATATAGAACATGTTATAAATAAATTGTAACTATAAAAATGAAAGTAAAAATAATGGGATGGAAAAAATAGAATCAAATGAAAGAAACTAACTATGAACAATACTATCAAATTTAGATATTTTCTACCTACATGTTGACACCATGTGACTAAAATATAATTGTAATTTATCGATTAGATATGATTATACATGTGTAAAAAAAATTATTATTATCATTGAACAAGGTAGAGATTGAATAGAATGGAAAATGATTGATTATCATTATTTTAATTTTTGAAAATGATTCCATTCTCCATGGAAAATAAAAAAAATTAAGGCACAGTAATGTATGCATAAGAAATCCTCAAAATTTTCACCATATTTCGTACTTAGTGTATGAATCTTGGACTGGAGAGGGAGAATATTTATTTGGTTCTTTGCCTCATTGATAGTGGATGAAATGTACCAAGCTTGTTTTGATGTTGACACAACTCCAATATGTGGTTTAACCTCATCAGTGATACTGAGTTTAATCACCATCATAGCTTTGGCATTAGACTCTTCACACTTAATCTACTCATGAGATCTAGTTAGATGGGTCACATTAGTGAAAACAAACCACCATAATTATTAAAATTGAAGAAGTTTTCACATCTTTATCTTCCATGTTGCATAGTTTACCCCTTATAAGAGCTAGGCATAAAAAAGAAGCAACATTGGAAATGACATATTTTGTATTTCTCCCTTATATCTATATGTTATTTACAAAGCCATAATAACAAAGGAAACAAAATAATTTATTCTTGTAAATTTTTATAGAAAAATAAATGTGACTTATCAAAATAAACTATCATCTTTTCAAAAGTTTTAAACACAATATAAACCTTTCAAACATGGAGTTGTTAGTTATTTAGGGGTGGTATTTTTAAGTTATTATTTTATGTCAACAGAAATGCACAGGTAGGTAAAAAAATTTTAGGAATGAAATAAGGCATGTAGGTGACCTTGATAGGCCTATTAAATTAGAGATGATAAAAAATAATTGGAACATAATTATCATCAAACATAAGTAACTCAACCATAGATTAACAACTACGTAATTTTTGTTTTAAATAATGTAATACGTAAAATTATGGTAATAGTTTTGGTTAACGAAGTGACCTTGTTTATGAACTACTCAAGAATTTTTTTTAGATAGATACCATAATTTATAAATAAAAAATGAATCAAGATAAACATAATGTATTGATAAATTTTATTAATTAAACTTAAGATTTACTACCTAAAATAAATACAAAAGCTATTTGTTAGGATCATATTTTTAAGAATTTTCAAGAACAAGTTCTTAAAGTGTTAGATGCACTAGAAAGTGATCTATCACTAGATAAATATAATAATAACAACTCGTTTAGGAATAAATAATAAATGTGTCATGTGGGAATGTTGACCCTAAAATTATACTTAATTAAAGTTTACATGTTTTCTAAAGACTTGATGCATGGGAGAGACACATTAAAAAGTCTTGTATACTTAAAAATGTAGAAAGTTTTCAAGATACATGTGTGCATGAATAAATAACTAAAACATAGTAGATGATACACATTGCACACAAATAATAAAATAGATAACATATGAAAATGAATAAATAATGGTACACGTGTGATGCAATTTTTTATGATATCTAGAAATTGTCATAAGAAAAATAACATATGAAAATGATTTAAAGTAGTTATCTAATCATTATTAGGTCCTAATTTTTTATTTATAGAGATATTTGAAATATTTGTACATATTTGCATGTTGAAAAAAGAACCATATAAACTAAAAGATAAAACCATGGGTTTGAAAGTATGAGAAAGGGAAGGAATTTTTAAAAAAATCAACATTTGTTAAGGTAAATTATGCACTAAATATGATGACATGGCCATGTATGAGTAAAATTACCCCATTATATATGTGAAGAAGTATGTGGTGGCAATTATTTTACATCCTCACATCATAGGATGTACATTTTCTAAAGTATATAATTACATTTAAGAGAAATATCATACACAAAATAAATACATTTTGTGAATAATAGTGTTGTGTTAACTACAATGGAGTACATTATCAAAAATTTATATGTATTAAGGATCCATTTCTCAAAAGTTCAATTGTTTATGTTAAAATTCTATAGACCAACTAGCTCAAAACAATAATGGAAGATAATATTGACTATTTTTAGTCAATATTATTTATGATGTAAAATGCAATTTGGTATATTTAGACTACGTAAAAAAAATGATAAATAGAAAAATTTGGTAGCATAGGTCATTATTTTTATTCTATTCAGATCTAAGAATTAAAAAAGAAGTGTCAAAAGGCATAAAACATAGAGATCCAAAGGATATAAGACCAATCAAATTGATCATGTGTAAGAAGTGGAAGAATAATATGATGAAGAATTAAATAATCTATGTGTAAGAAATTTTTTGATACCAATCAAGGATCCCATCAATGGAATGCCCACATGTATGTTTTATGTCATCCCAACAATAATACTAATCATAAGGATAATTAGGATCAAAATCATTAATGTATTCATCATCTTGATAAATAAATAGTTTATTAGGTTTATCTTAAAAACATGATATGTTATTTTGTATCTATATATGGAAACCCAACTACACCATATATTATAATCATCTTTTTTTCCCCCTTTAGTACAAGGAAGATAATTAGTTTCTACTTTAAATTATCGACTTGAAGATATAACCATAGATTTGGATTTATATTATTCCTCTATGCATGTATTATATATAGTATTTGAATCCATATAAACCATATTTATACCATTATACTTTTTAAGAATATTTTTTTATAAGTTTTTTCATGAGAAACCTTTTCATAAAGATGTTTTCTATCTTAAATTGATTTTTTTGAAACTTTTTTTTTTGAATGTTCTATGAGTAAATTCTCCTTTTCAATCTTTCCCATTTGTAAAATTTATTTTTGTAGCCTTTATTTTTCATCTTGTTCCTTTTGTAATCATTATTACTCAATTTTTTGCATTTGTTTTACTTGTACTTGTTCTTTACAAGATGCAACCGTAGAGTGAGTAGGTTTCTTCATTTCTTTATCTAGTCTAAGATTGCATCTATCAATTATACCGTGTATTTTGTTTTTCAAAGCCAAAAAATTAACTAAATGATTCCCATTAATTTAATGATATGAAAAATAGTATTTTGATATCTTAAAGTAAACATTGGAGGTAATATGATCAACTTGTTTCAAATAATTTCTCTTTAAATATTAATTTAAATCTTATTAGCCTTTTTAGTATACCTTTTATATCCATAGTTTGATATATATGTTTAATTTGAACCTGTACTTGAGATGAAATCTTTTCAATCACAAAATAGTAGATGGAGATGTAGATATGTGATTAATATTAACATACTATAGAATCAATGTGTATGTGATCTTAGTCTCCAAGAATGTGGTCTTTAAACTAAAATAGTTATTTTTATTTTGTAACTCTTCGATGAATGTTCTCATAGTGATTATTTAATCTTGATTGTATTAAAAAATGGAAGTCTTAGGTACTTCTAATTGAATATGAAAACAAACACCATAAATAAAATGTGTGTAAATTAGATGGGTTTTAACAAGGAAATGCTTATTTCATTCATGATGTTGTGGTGTATAAATTTGGGTGTCAACAACATGGACCACACAATCCAATATAATCCATGAAAAAATAATGGGGATAGGATGGTTGCTTTGATAACCTTGAGGCCTATAAGGAGTAATAATTAAAATGTATTGATATATTTCATATGTTGTTTATTCCTTATTATATTTTATTTATTTGATTACATGAATTTTAATTATATTTATTATTAGTGAAATACAAAATGTAATTAAAAATAGTTTCCATCCATTATATCCATTTATTATTTGTAGATTTAAAAGAAAATAACAAAAAATTAAAAATTATCTTAGAAAAAGGTTTTTCTTTTTCTATTGAGATTAGTAATTTAAATTGAAATCATAGGTTAGAATAAAGTGATTTTATTGTCAGTTATTAGATACAAGCTAAAAAAATTACTTTCATTGTTAGCTATTAATTCTAAGGGCCCAAAAAAAATTTAGTGTGAGATATTAGATCCAAAATAAAGTTATTTTTGTGTCACATACATAGGAATTTATCTAAAACCTAAGACAAATTTTTAATAAATGTTAGAATAAAATGCACCAGTTCATAAATATGTTTTATAAAAATTTGTAATTAATTTGTGTATTAACTCAAGTTATTATAAAATAAATTGAAAGAAAGAAAATGTTGTAAATATATTGTAACTAGCAGAATGAAAGTAAAAATAATAGAATGAAAAAAATGCAATCGAATGAAAGAAACTAACTATAAAAAATAGATATGACTTAGCTATTTTATGCCTATAAGTTGATAATGTGTGACTAAAAGATAGTTGTAACTGATCAATCAGATATGACTATATAAATGTAAAAAAATTGTTCTTACTACTAATCAGGGTTAGGAATGACTAGAATGGGACATGAGTGACTGAAACTATTATCCTTTATTGTATGATTATATCCTTCATGGAAAATAAAAATTATTATTACATAGTCATATGTGCCTACTTAAAATATGCAGGTTTGTGGAAATTTGACCTTCAGCTATTTATAGATGACCTAAAAATGGATTTTTCATAATTGAAAACTTACAAAAATAAAAATGGGTGTGTAATGGGTTTAGTTAACACTATCACCTATTTTATTTTTGAACATTTTATACATATCTAATATTTTGAAAAAAAAATCAATTACACATATTTATCCCACTTATAATGTTTAGTGTGATTATGTTGCTTCTGTTACATGTATGCATGTAAATATGGAGTGAATACTTAATAATGATTTGCTTGACTCTAATATAACATACTCTTGAATTCCTTAAAGGTTAATTCATATTAACATAATAAAATTTGGAAATAATAGGGAAGATTTACTCAGTGTGTAATAGAATAAGTGTGCCTCGATATTTAAATTACAAAGTGGTATAATAGGTGAATTATCTATCCCTCTATAAATATACAAAATGGGAAAACCTCATACTACATATCATAAAATATAAACAAAAATGTAAGGGAGGGTTTAACTTTGAAAAATAGCCATTATTTTGGGGTGGGCAGGGGTGGGCGATGGGGGGGCAGGGGAGTGCGCCTAGGGAGGGGCGGGGGTGGGGGGTGTGGTGGGAAGGGGGGGAATACATGATTTATCCATATGGTTAGGATTGACTGCCGCTATTGTCCCATATGATTATTTTTTTCTCAAAGGGTAACATTTTAAATAAAGGATTTTCAATGTTTTCACATATTTTAATAAATTATTTTAGCCATAAAAATTTTCCTATAGGTGTAAGACATTATTTAGAAATGGAGAGGTCCATATAAATACTTATGATAGATTGAGGTGGGAAAATATGGACATATTAAGTACTGAAGTCATTTAAAGTAAAATTAATACAAAAATGACATTATAAAGTAATCATGACAAAATTTGAATGCCCACCCTAAGATGTTTCATATTTTATATCATGAATTGGTATTAATCTCTACTTGTTTATGTATAGAATTTGTTTGGAGTAATCTATATATTTGAGGTATACATGGTATGACTAAATGTGGATAGACAAATGTAATATATTTATTTATGTTATCCTTTTATTATTACATTTTCAATATTATACTATAAAGGGAGATTTTTTGGGTACCCACATTTTGTACTATAAACTTGGCAATATCAATTCTTACATGTATGACTTGTGTGTACACATTTGACTCTTGTGCACACTCTTCCTAATATTTTTATCTATATACTATCTTTATTAATCTTATTTTATAATATTGATATTTATAATCATCGTAGCCTTTTGTATAATCATGTAAAATCCCAAGTCAGTTGTCACCATATTCTAAATCCCCATTTTTCTTCTCTAGAAAGTCTTGGCAATAATTAGATAGTTAAAATTACCATAGGTGTCTACCTTTACTAAAAATGATCAAATATTTTTAATTGGTAATTTTCAAAGTAAAATTTATGCTTTGGGTCATTATAACCATGTTACAAACATTTATTATTGAATAAATATGAAGGAGTCATCAATAAATAGAAATAAATCCCAATGTATTTGGACATGCATTGAATTTGATATTATCTAGTATATACATTGATATATCAATTTACACACCCTTCAGATGTTATTAAAAAATATACACGTCAAAAATCCATATAACGATCATATTAAATGAAAAAATCTAAATATAAACAAATCAAGTCAATATTGCATGTTGTCAAGTGTCAAAATCTAATGCATTGTGTTGTAATCTATTAAAACATGATTGATCACATGAAATTATTTATACCAATACATGGACATGTGAAAGGGACCCATAATAAAATATTCAAAAATATTATTACATGGTTGGAATGATAGTTTTTCAAATGAGAAAACTGGTAGGGTATAAATGTTTGATGAATAGTATAAATAGAGGTCCTCAGTTCTAATTTGAGACATTTAAACTCACAGTCAAGTTAGGTAGATACCTGAAAGGAAATAATTCAAACATATTTATATATAATTAATTTTTTAGTGTTTGAAATAAGTTACACTTTAAATATGATGGTAAGAGGATGATTGTATACATTACTATATATGTAACAAGAGGTTGATCATATACATTATATTAGACATGATATTTACAATGATTGTATAATACTATAAACAAATTAATGGAAATATGAATTATATGTCTATTTTGAATATATTTATGTTGATTTTTGCATATATGGATGATCCCTTTCACATTTCTTTTGTAGTGAAATATGTTATATTGTGCTTATTTATGTTTAATTCTTAAAAAAGTCTCTTAGTGTTTTTTTTATATTCTTTCAGTGAGTACTTAGGTTTTGGGGGACAATTAATATATTGGTGAAGAAAGAGAATAATAAAATCTTATTTGATATATTTAATAGAGTGTGTGAAGGGTTTTTTTGGGTTAGAAAGTAGAAGAAAAACATTTTGGTTAACCATTTAGTGTATCATGTGCATTATTATTTTTTAATTCTCCAAGTGTTGTATAAAAAATAAAACTTATATTAAGAAAGAGAGTCTCCTTTTGAATTCATATATACATTTAATTTCTTTATCAATCTCAGTTATACCAATAACACATTAATTTTGTTGGCATCTCTCAGTGACATGAAGAAATATCATTGCACATCACATATTTAATGTTTTGTTGATGTATTTGAAAACTCACTAGTAATTTATTTAGTTACAAATTACCAAGTTGTTAATAATATGTCAATCTACCCAATATCTATCATAATGTATCTTTTTTTTTATCTTTCCTTTATTTCTAGTAAAATTATAAATTTATCCTTCTATTGAAAAATTATGTGATTAAAGTTTGGAATTTATTTTCTCAAATGAAAAGCAAATAGCATTGATTCCTATAATGTGTTCCAATAAATTATAAGTACCATAAAATTTTAAATTTTTATACAAGATTTGATCTAAATTTTCTATAATTTTATCTATATTTAGTATATTTAGTATATTTTATATTACATTTGAATTGTCAAGTGTATTAATATCTAAAACATATAATTTTCTATTATCACACAAAATTATCCTAGAAACATTCCAATTTTTCCAAATTTATGTATTTATAGTAATTTATTTACTACTTGAAAAATTAAAATGGTATACAACAATCTCATCATCAACAATTTCTTGTTATTTTTATTAAAAATGATTTTTTTCCCCATAAAATTACTATTTAATGAAATAAAACCTTCACCACTTACAATTTAAAACACCATGTTATCTTATTAAATTAATAATTTATAATTTTAATGTAAAATGAGTTTGTGATAATTTTTCAATTCAACTAAAAAAATGTTTGTTAAGCAATATACTTATGTTGCTTGAATGGATACATTTATTTTCCTTGCCAACCATTTAAGCTTTCTTTAAGACTAAATGCCCACTTTTTTCCATGGTCATTGGTGGGATATTTTCAATCTACATGTTATCCACATAGATATAATTATGCATTAAATAAAGTGTAATTTATAATAAAAACATAATATATTTATGTGCAACAATTCTCGTATATAGCATTATTGTAGTATCATGAATAAAATCAACATAACTAAGAATAACAATGAGTAACATTAAAATTCAAATAAAAGAAGATAAAATAAAAAAAATTATGATTGTGTTTGTGAAAATTTTATAACTACAAAAATAATTTGGGATTATAAATCATACTAAACCTAGAAGTCAAAATGTTTATTTATTTTCTGAGTTTAAGAGCACCAAATTTTGTAAAAACTTTAATTTAGTATCCTATTTCCATATACATAAAATGAATATAACTTAAAAAAAACACATTTTGTTCATTTCCTACATGAATCATTGTTTTTGTTCATAGATCCTCCTCAAAAATAAACCAAATATAAACATAAAAATTGTACATAAAATGCATAATATGTATGTATAAAACTGAAATTAACTATTATATGATAAAAATTGATACAAGTGTTTGTATTAGAACCCCTATTTTCATAAAAATGACACATGATAGTGAAAGTTTATTTCCAACTCATCATAATAATTTCTATATTTTCATTCTCGATATTATATTATATTTTAGAAATTTAGGTGTGGTTTCAAATAGCTTTCTAATTCATGTCACATATTTTTAGTGTATATTACCTTCACTATAAAAAAAATATCAACAAAATACCTCTATTTGTTGTACAATTCAATAAAATTCTAGTCATCAACATTTTAGTCACTATTCATATGTTTACAAAATAGTTTTGAATTAATTTACACCCATACCATAATGGCATCACATTTGAGAGTTACAGAGATACCATCATCAAGTGATTTTTAGTAAATGAAATTTTGTTTTCTCCCATCTCTTAGTGGCTAGAATTTAAACTTTATTTAATTTTTTTGAGGTCTATACACAATATATCCATACATTAATTCATCACTTTTTGGAAAAAAGATAAAAATTTAGAACATGTATTTTTAATCCATAATCCATTGTATTTATTATAAATACACAATTATTTCTTCCTTCAATTCACCTATCTTGGAATTCATACTTGAATTTGTTTTTTATATGCATACTTAATAAAACATGACTTAAACATACTCCCAGACAATACATAATAACCTATACCATCATCAAAGCTCTAATGGTAGAAAATGACTAACTGGATTTCCCCATGACATAAAAACTAGATCTTGATTATAGTGTTGCTCTAATATAAAGGAGAGTAATGATATAAGAGTAAATAAATATACATTACTATATGTTAAATGCTAGTAGTGAACTCTTTAATTTATATTATTAACTAAACATGACCTAAACATATTATATTATAAAGGAGAGGGTATAATATTTCAAATGTTAGGTGAAGGAAATTTTGTGTTTATAAATTAATTAAGAATGTTATATTCATAATACATAAGACATACCTCAATCCATGTGGTAGTAACCATTTCACATATGAAAGAGAATGGTGAAAACAATTAAAAAAGGATGATGCTGTTGAAGTGACTCAATTAATAAATTTTGCCACATGTCATCAAAGCTATGTCACGTCCCAATCTACTTCTCCATGTAGATCATCTGATGAATTTTATTAAACATTTTTGAACCACTAGTGATTCACAAGTTTAGGGATTTTTTAATCTTTAGAATTCTATAAATTTATCTTGTCTATAACCAATGCTAGTACAATGTTCTAATGAATTTCCTAATAAAATTATACCAATAAAAATAGTAGGGAACATTGGTGGAAGAGGAATATTGTAGGTTTTTATAACAAATAAGTATCTTCTCCACTTTACCTCACACTTTGCCTCATGATCATCTTGCACTTTACCTCTGTCCTCTTATATTTGTCTCATACTCTACTTTTATCCTCTCGTGGTGCCTAAATTCACCACTGCCCAACTCTAACTATTCAAATGGAAACTCAACCATGACTCAACTCGATCTAGTTTAATGGTGAATATATATATATATATATATATATATATATATATATATATATATATATATGGGTCACATGTACATTGAAATTATTTTAGGGACATTGTTAGTATGTGCCTATCCTTCCGATCTAACCCCAAAATCCCTACTACTTCCAAAAGAGTTTAAATGTAGAAGGTAACCCCCTTAAAAAAATTTCTAATACTAACAAGATATATGACAACCCCTTAGTGAACACCTTTGTTGTGAGCTTAATATGAACATCTTATAACTTTTTTGAAACAAATAATTCTTTTGAGTAAAATAACAAAAATACATAGGATTAGTTCATTTAAATGCCTTGAATGCAATGGATTTAAGTCATGCACTTAATTATATAAATGAATAATAAATTCACTTGGAAAATTAATGAAATCAGTGGCTAAGATTTCCTACACTACATGACATATCTCCCTTAGTAAAATATGGTCATCACATTACTATAGTATTATTTTCATAATATCAAATCATGTCTCCCTTGCTAGAATTTAAGCACCATATTAGTATAGTAATATTAACACATCAGGTTTCTTTTGGTAGCTTTTTCACTAAGTGGAGAAAAACTCAACCAACATGAGTGGGATAACAAAATCTATACCCCTCATCTAATGTAAGTGCACCTTCCCTATTCATTTGATAGGTTCGTTTATACGCCCTTCTTAACCACCTCTCCATATCGTTTAAGGGGTCTCTTTTTATATCCTAATCATAAAAAGTAGCTTCAAATAAAGTCAGTAACGTGAATTTTGATTGCATAAATGAACACTAAACATAAATACCATAAAGGACGTCTATCTATTTTTTGGGGGGTACCACTACTACTTAATGGGAAAAGTGAATATATCTATTCTTCGAGGGGATAGTTCACTTTAAAACTTAACTGAAATTTATATCCCTCAGCCAGCAACCTTTACGAAATTCAAGAATTTCTCCAAATCAAGGGATTCAATTACACTTAGTGCTTGATCCACGGAATTGGTACTCATAAGTTTTCTTATAAAAATGAAGGAATGAACACTTTAATTAATTATCATAGGAATGTGGGACTTATCGAGGCTCACTTCTTTCCCAATGGATAGAGGTTAAGAGTACCCGTCACTTAATTCCATATTGATCCAGTTCATTTTGGGAAGCATTGTCTAATATTGGATTGGCATACAGAAACATAGATAGCTGTTCTCAAAGACATGGTTCCTGGGTCTGATTTCCTAGAGGGAAGTTGCACCTCTAAAGGCGTATTATGTACTGCTTTTATTGTGTCTATGTCCCAATGCTTACAATAGAACATTGCCCAAGAAAAAACAGAAAACTATCTATCCATAATCAAATTATGTTTATAAAAATATATGTTTAATACAAATATATGAACAAAAGTCATGGACAGTGAGCACCTAGAGTTTTTTAGAATAGAAAAAACATACTTCAAACAGTGAGAGATGGCAGTTTTGGATGTCATACAAAAACAGTATGAATTTATAGTTCCCACAGAGGCCCACGCAATAGTAATGGATCCAAATCCTATTTGTGCATGAAATCTTCAACTGGTTGTGATGTGGCATCTGTAGAATATAGAGCACATTGAGCATCCTGAGATCCAGTGCCCAAGAGAAATTCAAGCTTATCATACCGCAAACGCATATTCATGAGCTCTTCTCGGGTGGCTGTCAACTCGGTTTCCTCAGCCGAAGTAATTGAGAATAATAACCGTAAAGTTTTTGACGAAAAGAACACAACGAATGAAATTTCATCATCTCTGAAAGAGGTAGAAACAAAACATTCATACCCGAAGTAATTTGACAATATGACTGGTTCCAAACGGTCTCTGCACCATTGCAAACTTATCTGGATCGTCTGAAGGAAAATGAGCAGCCAAATCACATTGTTCTGAACATTTGTTGCGTTTCATTCTACAAGCCGCACATGCCGGAGATGCCATCTTTGTTTTTGCCACGTTTAGATGGAACGGTTTGTACACGCAATAACGAGTCCAAAATATAATAACATTGTTGGGAAGCTTGGGCAGTTACGATATTTCATTATTTTTTCCATTTCTACAAATAATTATTGCAATGCTGACGTGAACCGAAAATTGGGGCTGACGTATGGTGTGCGTAACCGGTAAACATTAAATAATTTGTGGATTCACCAAAGAGTCTCAGCTAAGTTTATTGACTAATTTTTCGAAAGCTAGGCAATTAATGGGTGGAGAACACAACAAAATCATCCGCCGCAAGTGCATTGTGGTGGAATGGTCGGTTCGAAATTTGAAAACAAACACACGGAAAACTTAATATATATAATATATGTCTACCAGTCAAACTTTTATTTCTTACGTCTTCACACCGAGGTTTTAAACTCCTAGCGAGATATTACGGCTCTGAAAGTAGCCTACTTCTTTTATTTCCTCGCACTCTTTACTAGTCATCGATGGCTCCCGTTATCAAAACCGATGATAAAACTCTATGTTGTGCACCCTATCTTAATTAAATGCAGCAGTACCGTTTACACCGTTAGCTAATAATTAGGACTAAATCTTTCATAAAGATATATATTACTAAAAGAATTAAACAATATATACAATTATAATATTGTATTTGTTAAGAATTATATTATTTTTTTAATATAATTTTTTTTTTTTAAAAACTAAAAGAGGGGTAAAAATTTATTGAAAAAGAAACGGAAGCAAAGAAAATTACAAAGCTTTATCCTGGTCAACAAGTTGAGCCAGCGTCTGAGATAAATTCAAGAGAAGCATCTTATGATCAGAAATGCTCCAGGGGGCCCATACTCATAGGCCCATTTAGCCAAACAGTCAGCTACACCATTCCACTCACGGGGAATGTGCTTGAAAGACACAGAGTCCAAGGAAGTACATCGCTGAAGGATATGTTGGACAACCACAGCCAAATGCCAATCCACATTAAGAAAGTTTCTTTTGTTCAATAAGTTGACAACCCCTTGCGAATCCGACTCGCAAATAATGTTATACCAGCCATGTTGACAACAATGTTGCACTGCCACCAAGATAGCCATAGCTTCCATGAAATTATTAGTATAATGGCCCTTATAGATAGAAAAAAGAAACTGAATATCCCCCGAGCTATCACGCCCCACCCCTCCAATACCGGTAGCCCCAGGATTCCCCCGCGAAGAGTCGTCAGTGTTGATTTTAATAACTCCAGCCACAGGAGTCCAATGTCCCGCCCTATTGACAGGTCACGGCTGATGCCTGGTTCCTTTCGCAGAGCAAGTGTAAGGAGCGAGGGAGGTGGCAGTGGAAGGAGCAAAGGAGAATCGAGACTAGATACCAGCGACTTTAAGGCCCAAGCCAACGGCACTGTCAGACTTAGCATAGAGAGTTTCATAATGCCCTGAGCTCCAAATGAACATCATGGAAAATCTGCCTATTCCTCTCGAGCCATATATTCTACAAAATAAAGGAAGGCCCAATGGACCAAGCAATCTAAAGAACAAAGGCCTTTGAAGGAGGATGGCCCAAACGATCCCAGAAGTCAGCCAGAGAAGACGCGTGCCAATAAGGGCAGCCCCAAACACTCCACCAGAGGTGCCAAATCTGTTTGGCAAAGGGACATTGGAAGAAAAGGTGAGACCCAGTCTCATCACTGCTGCGGCATAAGACACAAATGGATGGCTCCTGGAACCCTCGCTTACAAAGATTGTCCCAAGTAAGACACCTGTTGTACACTATGGCCCATAGGAAAAAATTACACTTAGGCCATGAAAAATGGTTCCAAATTTTCTTCCACCATAAGATTTTTACTTTGCCAAAAAGTTGCTTTGTCAGAGCAAAGTAGCCAGAAGACATAGAATATTGCCTAGTAGAATCACCTCTCCAAGCCAAAACATCCCGCCACTATAGGGAGTTGCATCCTCTAGAAGCCAGAATCTGAGATAACTCCAGTCGATCCTCCAAAGAGCCACCCAGTGGCCAATCAGAAGAATTCTTCCATCGATACCCAATAGTCGTGCCCAGGTTAAAGCCTTCCTTATAATGAGCCATTGTATTCCAGCCTACAGAATGAAAAGAGTCACAAAGAGGCTGCAAATGTGGGTGAGAGGATAAGAGAGGAGGCCATTCGTCCTAGGAGTCACTCCAAAAGAGGGCCTCATTACCACTGTTGCAAATCCAAAAGAGGTTGTGTTTCATTAGATGAGCTTCGAGCTTGAGGGTATTCCACACCATAGACCCCCTTCCCTCAAGAGGAAGCCTGAAAATATCGAGGGGATCGGCACCAGGAAAATACTTGGAAGATAGGATATGGGCCCAAAGGTGAGATTGATTGGAGCACCAACGCCAATAGAGTTTGGTAGCAAGAGCTTGACTGGACAAGATAGCAGAGCGCAGGCCAAGGCCTCCTTCCTTCTTTGGCCGGCAAACAGTATCCTAGTTAATAAGGCTCCATTTGGTCTTCTGCAATTTGCCACTCCAAAGAAATTGGCGAGAGAGAGCATCAAATTCCTTGAGAAAATACATCAGGGCAGCCTGAACCATACTGCGGTATATGGGAAGTGCTTGGATCACAGATTGCAGAAGTGTCACCCTACCAGCAGTAGAGAGCCACCTGTGAGTCCAATCATTAACATTTTACCTTAGTTTATCAAGCACGTTCTACCAAAAAAGTCTAGGCTGTCTTCCCACCACAATCGAAATCCCCAAATAAGTCAAAGGGAGAGATTGAGTCTGAAACCTCAGGATAGTGGCAATCCTCCACTGGATAGAGTTAGGAGTGTTGAAGAAGAAAATAGAGGACGTGTGATCATTAATTTTTTGCCCGGACGTAGCCAGATAAATGTCTAGGGTGAATTGAAAAGTTTTAACTTCATGAATCCGAGCTCTCCCTGCCAGGATTGTATCATCAACAAACTGGAGGTGGGTCAAAGTGGTTAATCCATTCCCCCATTACTAGCCATGCAACATATTTTGAGACACATGAAACTTGATGAGTCGACCAAGACCCTAAGCCAGAATAATAAACAAGTAAGGAGAGAGCGGATCTCCTTGGCGAAGGCCTCTAGAAGTACCAAAAAGCTTTGAGGGTTCCCCATTAATAAGGATCGATAAGGAAGGCGTAGTGACACAGCTTAGCACCCAGCAGACCTAGGCCTGATTGAAACCAAATGCTAGAAGAACTTTATGCAAGAAGGCCCAATTGGCTCTATCATAAGCCTTAGCCAAGTCGAGCTTAATGAACATGGCACGTTCCTGAGAAGTACTCATAGAGTGAATAGCTTTCGAAGCAATAACCACTCCATCCAAAATTTTTTTGCCAGCAACAAAACCCCTTTGTTTCTCTGAGATAACCATGGGGAGACAGACTTTAAGCGACTCTGCAATGAGCTTGGTAATGATTTTATAGACCACATTACAAAGCGCAATGGGCCTAAAAAAATCCAACTGATTAGCCTGATCCTTCTTCAGAATTAGGACTAAGAAAGTTTCATTCAAAGCCCTGAGTATTTCTTTGCTAGAGTAAGATTCTTGCACCACGTCCAAAAGATCCTGATTGATAATATCCCATAAATCTTGAAATAATTCGACTGGAAAACCATTAGGCCCTAGAGCTTTACCTATGCGCATGCTGAAGACCACTCCCTCCACTTTAGACATACCAATTGGATGCATAAGAGAGTCATTCATTCCCATAGTCACCACAGGGGGAATGCAAGACAAGACTATATTTTCTGCCAGCTCCGTTGGGGGTAGGCCATTTGAAAAAAGAGCAGAATAAAATTGAATAGCTTCCCTGGATATAGCTTGAGAGGACGTTAGACGTGTCCTGTCTGAAATAACCAGGGAGGAAATAAAGTTCCTATTGCACCATGCCTGCACAGAATTGTGGAAGAAAGAAGTGTTCTTGTCCCCTTCCTGTAACTAGTCTATTCGAGCCTTCTATTTCCAGTAAATTTCTTCACAAAGTTCCCACTCAGCTAAAGCATTAGAAGCTTGAGATTCGGTAATACGGAGCTCTTCAGACAAACTGAGGTCTCGAATCTGTTTGGTCACAACATCTAGCTGGTCGTTAGCCCTCTTCTTCATAGAATGGAGATTACCGAAATAATTTTAGTTCCAATACTTCAACTTCCTTTTAACATACTAAAGTTTCTTAGCAAAGGAAAACATAGCAGTACCATAGGCAGGCCCTCCCTATCTCCACCACTGAGCCATTAGATCATGGAGAGATGAGTCCCAAAGCCACGTTAACTGAAACTTAAAAGGAGGCTTCTTGGGAACAACAATATGACTGGTAGAAAGCTTAATGGGCCAGTGGTCAGAATCTCTCCAGTCAAGAATTTTAGATGTGAGAGAGATAGAACTAGACTGCCAAAAATAGGAAATAAGGAACCTATCTAGGTGCTCAGAGATGGTAGCATTACCTGTCCTTCTATTATTCCAAGTGAAAATCCCGTTAAGAGGTTTAACATCAGAGAGGTGTAACAGGTCAATATTATGTCAAAGAAACTCTGAAGAAGGACCCAAACGATCTAGTTTCCCCCTCTTCTCATCCATGCTAAGAATAGCATTAAAATCTCTAGCCATAATCCAAGGCAGGAAAGGATGGCAATTTCTGACATACCAAATATGTTCCCAGAGCTTGAGCTACCTAGGGAGGTCAAAAGGAGCATATACTGTGGTGAAAAGAATCAGCTCACCAGTATCAAGAGAGGAAGCAACCATTAAGAGAGCCGAGATGCAGGACATCCAGTGAAGTGGCATAATTTTCCTAGGATCCCAACACATGGCTAGATCCCCAGAGCTCCTGAAGGCACCAACACACTGGCATTAGCCAAAGAACCATATATTAGACATATAAATAAATAGAGAGTCCACAGAGAGTTTGGTCTCCTGGATATAGAGAATATCTGGAGAATGATCAATCACCAATTTATGCATAGCTTTTTGTCTGGGGGTGCTATTTAACCCCCTTACATTCCATGATAGAACAATCATTGAGTAGAGTGAGGAAAATGCTCATCCAGGGTCTTTACAACCCCTGACTCTACCAATAAATCCCCTATGAGTTTGATTTTATCCTAATCCTTCTTGCGGCCAGCTCTGGAGGGAGTGGTAAAGGAGACTTTCTTAAATGATCTTTGCATTAGACCTAGAGCAGGAGAAGATCTTTTTTCTTTTCTGGAGGCTTCCACATCTTTAACCAAATCTTCCCAATGGACATCCTTGTCAAGCGAAGTTGGTGAAACCACAAGGGCACCCTCCTCTGGGCCTAGAGAAATCTTTGGGGTTGGTTGAATCACCATATCCTGTGAACCATTGAGAAAAGAGTGCTCCTCATCTAGCTCAGGAACCCCCTGATCTGCTATAGGAATGCCATCTTCAATGGCCATACTATCAAGAGCCTCAAATCGATTGAACCCCAATTCCACTTACCAGTCAAGATTCATGCGCTTCTAACCTCGACCCTTCACATAGCGTCGAACTAGGATAAAGCCATCCATGTCAGGACCAGTATAATCAGATGGGCCTTGACCTGCACTTGAGATGTTTGAGTGAGCTTTCCCTTTTGCAGCACTATCAGGCTAGATATTTGCAGTTCCAGTATGAACTGATTGGCCATTCCCCTTGCCACCATTGGACGCTCGAGGGCCAGAAGACTCCCTAGGTGTGCCATTACCTCTGGAAGCCTGAGGGCATTGGCAGTGTAAGTGCCCATACACATAACAGATTCGACAGTGAAAGGGGATAGATTCATAGTCTATTTGTTGGATCCAGAAGGAAGAGCCCAGACAAATTTCCATAGAATCTGGCAAAGGATTGTTTAAATCAATATCAACACAGATACGAGCATAAGAGATAACCTTTTTGTCCAGTGATTGATGCGCTATAGCAGTTGGTGTTCCAAGCATGGCAGCTATCTGGCATAGGATATCCTCACGCTAGAATTCCAAAGGGAGTCTCGGTAGGTGGACCCAAATAGGAACGCAGGCTGGAAGATCCTTAATAGAGTTAAACCTCGCATGCCAGTGTTTGAGAAAAATACCAATACGATCGAAATAAGGACCTCCCTTAAAGATCTAATTCTAATCAGACACAAAGGAGAAATTCACCATAAAATAGCTATTACCAGCCAACATAATATCAAAATCACCTTCTACCTACCATGAATGGTGAATCCAAGTTTCCAGAGCTAACAGTGAAATTTGGATGCCCAAGAACTTGCAAATCAAAGCATGGGAGGCCAAGTACTCCACATCTTCCTTTACTACCTCTGGGGGGATGACCAACACAGGCAGGTCTTGACTCCGCAGAAGGCAGCCATTAACCTTATTAAGCTTAGAGTGCTCACTAACATAAACAGTGTCCTCTTGCGAAAACGTCCCAAGCAAAGGTTGATTCTCCCTGGGGGCTTCAACAGGGCCGGCGCTCTGGGAACCGCTGCTCGCAGCCATTTGGTGTTCTCGATTCAATACAAAATTTAGTTAATATTTATGATTGGATTTAAAAAACATATAAATGTTGTAATATATAAAATATATTCTCATTTCAAAATGTAGAAGTTAAATTATTTATATAAATGTAAATATTTAAATAAAGAGGATATAGAGAGAAAGTATGATAACATTCACATAATCTTAAAGAATAAGAGATTATTTCAATAAATAATTTTTTTTTATTAGTTCGATAGGTTTTAACTTTCAGATTGAGCCTTCCATTCCATATCTAAGTGATTCTCCACAATGGATGTTAGATGATGGATATGATTGCATTTCTTATTTTTGACATGTGACACACATTGATGTGACCATATCATAGGACCTCATGGTCATCAACCAAAATGTGTTTGCCTACTAGTGACTGGGAGATTGATGTGAAAGGTTAAGTGGTGAATAATTGAACCAATGATGCAGATACTTCTTCCACATGGTAGTTGAATACTTAGGTTTCTATGTTAGACACATTTAATAGTTTTTATGATATATTTTAATATGTATGTAAAGATGTAGAGGTTTGTTAGATGTGTTGTTAGACCTTGAAACTACTGTTCTAATTAACAACATATTGAAAAAACTTAATATATATGTGATCTCATCATCTATGAAAGAAATTTTGATTGAGGGAGTCAAATTGAGCCAATTTTTAGATCTATTTTACAGTTATAAAGAAGGTTTTTCATGGGAAAATATGTGAACAAGTTCTAGTCAGTGTTAGCATTAATTCAAGGTAGGATTTTCCTCTGAATAACACAAATAACAAGTTGTGTTTGCAATTTTTTAAATATTATTATGTTTTTCATGACATGAAATCATTAGATTCTTGTAAACAAAGCTCTATCAATGTTCTTTTTATTCGGTGGTAAGTTTGATGTGTAAATGTTAATAATTATATTTTTTTCCATGCAATGAAACATTTGTCTTGCCTATTGAATGGTAAAATGAAGCTCTAGGATTTTAATAACTCAATGCACACAAATTATAAACTGGTCAAGGAACCATTATTAGGTGAGTTAAACTTGAAGTAGTGTCTCTACATGAATGGTTCATGGTGGATTTTTTGTAAATAGTTGGGCATATTAGGATCACATTATTTAAAATTATCCAATTTAGAAGTTTAAAAAATTAATATGACATATTAGGATCATATTTTTTTTGTTTAAAAGATTACATGAGTTGTTTGTGGATCTCTTTGCCTATTCATTATGTTTCTTCTTATTTAAAATTTTTATACATGTCTCTAAGGTCATGATTTTATTTCTTTAAAAGCATTGTTTTATCATTAGAGGGTGTTTCATGGGTAATTACATGGACAAGTTTCAATCGGGGTTAACATCATATCAATGTAGGATCTGTCCTCTAAATAGCAAAAATAATTGGCTATGTTATAATTATTGTTTATAGTAATATGTTGTTTGATGTAATGAAATCATTAGATTCTTAGAAGTAGAGATTTGTTAATTTTATTTTGTGTTCCTTGAAATTAAATGGCTTTAGATTCAAATATGATATAAATGGATTATGTTCTTTAAAATTATCAAAATTGTAAGTTTAACAAAGTAATAGAATGTATGGGATTCTGATGGTTCATTATTCCTATATAATACAATTATTTTTCTATTTTTTTGTACATGTGTGCAGGTTCATGACTTCATGTTTCTCAAAGCCTTATTTTATCATTCTCATGCAAAATGACACCGGGTTATGTTTTAGATGGGAAAGCTTATTGGTTTAGTCTTAATAATTAAAGCAATAATTCTCATACATTAACATTTACATTGTCTGTTTTATGATTTTAGATGAGTTTTATGATTGTCATTTCTTCTTCTTAAATACTTATGTAAAGGTTTGTAGGGTCTTGATTTCATTTCTACATGAGCCTTGCCTTATCAGTTTCATTATGACCTACATTTTGGGATCTCTCCAAATGCCATATGGTGATGTTTGCATTCCTATTTTATTTTTAAATTTTAGATGACTATATGATATTTTTAGGATTTTATGTGCATACCAAATACATAATTAGCTCAAGAAATTCACTTCTTCATCTCAATTTTTTTTGGTATAGGTTTTTAAGGATTGGAGATTATTTATTCCAAATCCTCTTGTTATCCTTTTGGTGATGGCATGAATTTTGAAATATTTATAAATTTTAATTAGGTTATTCTTAAGAAGAGAGGGATTTTTGGTATAATTTTAAGGATTCAAGGCAACAAGACTTATACGTTGGTATTTTCATTCTAGCAAAGTAATAAAAAAAATAGAATTTTTCTATTTTTTTTTATTTGTATCCATAAGGATTTGGATGTGTTTTCAAGGCCTTTAATTGATAGTCAACATTTGATTCATAAAAGATTTGTTGACTATTTTATAATATAATATAACATTAATACATTATATATAATTATATAAATATTATATGAATGTAAGTATATAGTTATAGAATATTATATTTTATATATTTATATAATATTATAATTTATATAATTATATAATAAGATTTGTAAATATATATAGGCCATATGTTGGTCACATGGACTAATCTTATAAATTTGAAGTGCACACCAATGATTTTGATATCTTTTCTATTGACGATAATTTGTTTTTTTAATGAGCGATGGTTCCCCCTTCCCTCACTGCTATATTTTAAGGTATGCATAAGGATGCAAACATTCACTTCATGTGTCATTAACCCATGAGAAATTTTGTTATGTGTGTTGTTAATTTTTTTTTTAAATAAACATAATGTATTACATGTTATGTTGTTATTTTTAGTTTTATTTGCACAAATTTAGTTTATTCCTTGAAGGTAATTTTTTTTCTTTGGTCTTTTAGTTTCTTAGAAAAAAATTAATGTTGGTTTGAATGCATTAGAGGGGAAATGTTATATGTAACAAGTTAAATATTTGGTGATATCATTTTTTGCATAGAATATAGTTTTGAAATTTTATGTGTTTAAAAAAATAATTTGGTAAGATGATTGCTTTATCTTTCATGCATTCTTTCTACTTTTGGTTAAACCTATAAAAATTTATGGTTTAGATTGAATTTAGAGTTTGAAAAGTTTATTTTTAGTCTGGTTTCATCATTTTAATTTATAGATAAAAATTTAATGTATAACTAATACATAAATCTATCATTTCAAATATCTAATAAAATTCATTGAGATTAGGTTGTTAGTTTATGATCTGATTATTGTTATTTTTTAAAATTATTATTGGTAAAAGTTAGTTTAGAAAAGTCTCAAACTTTGGATAAAAAGGATAAAAAAAATAAAATCCCTAAAAAAAACCCTATTCCAATAGAGAAAGCAAACAAGTAATAAAAAAATATTCTAGTTGCAACCCACAATAAAAAAATAATTTGAACCCTTCAAAACCATTTTATTTGTGGGATATAAGGGTCATACTAGATGGTTTTAGATATTTATTACCATTTAATATTATATTATTCCCTTTTATATTCAAATATACCTAAACCACTTCATCATGATAAATGAGAATCAAGATTTCAAATGAGTGGACATTTTGACAAATTTTCTATAAAAACTTAGCCACTATATGTTTTGATTATTTTTATTACTATCAAGAAGTAATGATCTAAAAGAATAGTAATTAAAAATTTAATTATTATTAGTTATAATAAACTTAGTTATGATTGGTCCTACGAAATACATCAGATGATTTATGTAGCTCAGAATCTGAACTTAAGCACTTTTGCTTAAGCTGATAATTAGTGTGTTTCAATGGAATTATATCTAAGATGAAACCTCATTGATACATCCCAATATGTATGGTATAATACATACTAAAAATATTTTAAAAGGTTTCCTAATGAGGGGATCATGCTTATAAAATTAGATTTACTAATTAGTTTAAAGAATAAATTTTCATAGCTATAATTCATTTTGAAGTTTGAATCTAATATTATATATATTAGATATTTTTTTCATCAATTAAATGGATAAATTTTCTCAAAATATAATATTTATATTTATAGCCGTTTTATGTAAAGAATTAATAATTAATCATTTACAATTCAATTAATCATTTAATTGAAAATTTAATCTATTTTAAATTAAACTATTAATTAATTGATGGCTTTGTATATTATTTTATAAAATATGATGTAGTTTGCATGTGATATATACTTGACATATATAAACATAATTATTTGAATTGTTAAAGCTGTTTTTTTCTCTTGAACTTATTTTTGGTCGATAAAGGTATAATGATTCTTTCATTGAAATGAAAATGTGAAATTATAATTTTTGAATTACAAAATAATTTGTGATGTCAAAGTCAGTGCATAATTATGTGTTTATTTTTAGATGTAATATAACATGCAATAGTTTAATTACATATATTCTCATGAATTTTAGATTAATGGTTATGTTAGACATCTTTTAGATAAATAAATGATTAAAAATGTAAGGTTATATTACATATTTTACCTATTTATTAGGTTTAGTATTTTATTGAAAATTTATAAGACCCTTTAAATACAATATTATATTATATAATTATTTTATTGAATAATTTGAATAATCAAAAATTAAAAAATTAAAATTGTTTGAAATAAACTTTACTATTATTATTATTATTGTTGTTGTTGTTATTATTATTATTATTATTATTATTATTATTATTATTATTATTATTAACTATACATTCAAATCTTATATTTTAATAAACCAATAATTTATGTAAAATGTAGCGTATTGTGAAGTTATTTCACTTTGCACTTAAATATTATTTTTGCATTTTATTAAAACACGTGCATCAAATAATATATTTGGGATAACATTAACAACATCACACTTTATGAGAGAATAAAAAATTAATAAATTGTAATTTGTAATAAATGTTGTAAATTATAGACTACAACTACCTCTAACATCAAAGATAAAACCAATGGTGAAATCTCAATTATAGTTTTCATAAGCATTCTTTATTTAGATTCTAAAATTTAATATGTTTGTTCCTTTCTCTAAAGGCTTTAGCATTTGATGAATCTAGAAAACATAGCAGAATCAAAACACATAATTATAAAGATCATTATTAAATAGAAGAATAAATTACTTTCTAATTATTTATTATTTATTAAATAAATAAAAAATATAACTAGAATAATTAATAACTTGAAATAAGAGTTTTCATGCACAACTAAAAAGTTAATAAAAAAGAAAAGATACAAAGAGTTAAGTGGACTTTCTATTTTTAGTACCTATTATTTCTATAAACTATTTTTAGAAAGATTAAATGGGCATAGTAATTATCCCTTATTGTCTAAACTTATTAATAAATCCCTAAGGTGAATTTCCTCAAGTTTATGTTTGGATATAATTTTTTTTTAAAAAAATTATTATAAAATATAAAAAACAAATTAAACTATAAATTTTGGTCTTTACATCGTTGATTATGGCCTTGAAAATGTGTTGAATCAATCATTGAGTGGATAATGCTACTTATTATTACATATATCTTTGAGATAATTTTTTTTTAGAAGTGGGCTTAACTAGGTTACAAAATCAATAGTTACGACCTCAACAAGAAATGATATTGCACCATTCTCTTCAAGTCGAAAAGAACTCATATCCTATGAGTTTTTCAGTTTAAACTTCTTCCATTTTTATTTGTCAATATTCCTATATTCCTATTATAAATTACAAGTATAAGCTTCATTGCTTAATTATTACGTCTATATTAAATAATTTTACTAGCTACCTTTCTTAATGTTTCCTTTCTTCTTGTCTAAAACTTTTGTTATCTTTATTTCTTCTTCTTTGGTACTTGCTAGCTACAATCTACCTATTATTCTTCACATTTGTTATTATCTCCATGAAATGCATATAGATTATAAAAAATAAACATTATTGAAATATAAAAATTTAGTGGAAAATTATCTCATAATCATTGTCATTTAATTTCTTCATTATTTTTCACAAACCAATTATATTGTAATTAAAACATTTCCATGTTCCTTAGGGACATATTTATTTCATCCTATATACCATCAATAAATATTATTATTTAGATAAATTTTGAATTATTATTATATTATTTGATTCATTATACTTTTCTTTAATTTCATGATATCGTAAATTTTTTAACTGCTCTATAAATGGATCTGCATCGTCACTAACCCATTATGTAATAGGTAACTATGCAAGCTATAAAACACCCTTAATATTTTTATCATAAGTAATTTAGAATTTTGATTTTCTTATTTAAATGTTTAGTGAAATTTTATAATAAAAATTGACATGTGTTAATCTTATTTATCCATTAGTGTGCTCTATATTTGTGAAGAACTATGAATATTTTTATGTGTGATCAATACATGTTTCAAAGTTGAAATGTATATGGTTCATAAAATTGCATATTATGCTATGTAATGGACACTGTGGTATGCACATATAGGTGCATGCATAAATCTGTAACACATTTTTATATTTATTGAATTATTGATGTGGTATAATTTATGCTTGTAAGACCACTACAGAGAGGAAGAGACTTCCCCCTAGCTACCAATGTCTATCTACTAATAGTGAATTTATAGAGAATACATAACTATTTTATAAATTATGTATAATAAATAATAGGTAG